>APFE031391129.1:0-24005 GCA_000404065.3 Pinus taeda
ACTTGCTTACTTTCTTTTTCTCTTGGCGCTTTCTCCTCTTTGAGACAAATTCTAACACTAAACTGACAAGAAAGCTATTGACTGATGTTCTAAGGTCCTTTTATTGATAAGGCCTCTAATTTATTAAATTTCCCATTATTTTCCTTCATTTTCCTCCTCACATGCAACCTGTGACCTTTCAACTTCCTTTTCTCCTAATTTCTATTATTTTTGCAAATAATGTGCCAAAAATACCTTTTTGCCTCTCCAAAGCCTTAGACCTTTCCTTTTCCAATTTCCCCTTGGCCATAAAACACAACAAGTGATGCCCAATAGGATATTTTTCCCAACTTTTAGCTTGGAATAAGTGTCCCTTGCCCATGGTCTTATTTTACCTTTATTAACTTTTATTACATGAACTTTTAACCTGGGGTTGTTACAGAAACATTCAATGAGAATCTAATAAGAAGAATATTTTGAAAGGGTTTTCCCCGTAGTGGGGTTTTCCCTAGTCTCTGACCAATCTTGCTGTCTCTATGTGTGAATGCTTTTCTTCTATTATTCCTTTATGTTTCGTTGCATTGTTGACGATATTGTTATTTTTATATGATTACTCATGTTACTAAATAATGTTGTAAATTTGAATAATGTTATGATGTTGTGGGCTAAATTCAATATGCAAATGATGAAATGTAATTATATGAAGAAAATACAAATGTATCCCTTAGAAAAATTAACACCTAGAGAAGTAGCATTGATGGACCACGAGAAACTTCAACGAACCACGAGCAACATCGAAATACCACGAGTAACAACGAAAGACCCTGAGCATCGATCAACCACGAGCTTCGATGAGCTATGAGCACCAAAACTATGCAAGATATGAACTACATGATTCTGCCAATCATAGGATGTTAGTTTGCACTCATTAGCCTAAGTCTTTTGCCACCTCCCTATGCCCACAACCAATTAAATCACCTTCACCAATTGAGAGAAAACAAAAGTCCAATTAGGAGGAGTAAACTGCTAGAGTGGCCTTAGGAAGTGTAACCAGAATTGAGTAATACTCAGAAACTCTATGGATAATCCCTTATAGATTTCAAGCCACTGACTGGTAATGATGGTGATACCCATTAGCTCATATATGGATCCCATTTCATAACAAAAAGACAAAAACCACTAATAATTCACGAGATAGCATATGAAAAATTGAAACACGATCAAATAAGTATGAAAATAGAAATAAAGTAGAGAAATCGGTGGGAGAGGCAAGTTGTTAACGTGAGCCTTGAAGGCCATAGGAAGCCCCCGAGGCACCATGCAAAGGAAGAGAACTGAATAACACCCTATGAGACATGTATGGAGATACAAATTCTACATCTCCGAGAAAATCAATAAAGACCCAAAGTAGGGCCAGCTAGAGAATGTGCCACAATTAAAATAAATGCAAGCATGACCACTAGAAAAGAGAATAGTTGATGACATAGAGAAAATTTCATACCTACTTGTAAAGAACAGAGAGGTTCCTAAATGAAGAAAGTTGTGTGCCATGACGCACCTTCCTACAATGGTAAATATTTTCTTGTTCATACAATAATTAAAGGAAATCATTAGCCAACAATCCAAGAATGACGTTGTGTACAATGACCGAGGGCGCATGAAGGCTCCCATCACATGAGCATTTAAAAAAAACTGGCGAGATGCACTGGGTAATGAAAGCTACTCGAGGTCGCGTTTCATTCCAAATGTTGTGTTCATAATTGCGACAAGCGACGGGATCTTTCACCCTCCATGGGGGAGGACTTGGATGATGCATGTGGAGGCTTTAAAGATAAGGAATAATGAACAATCACAAAAGAGGTGGGGAACCCTAAGAGACAAAGAAAGGTAACCATGAAGAAAGATAAAAGGGTTCAGATGGTGGTATGTGAAGATTTATGCATGAATCAAGTTCTAGCTTTCATGGGTAAGGCATTAATAGGAAAATTCTATGGAAGGAATATAACTACAAAATCTTTAAATACATGAATGCAATAGTATTGAAGGTTGATTATAGGATATGATCCAATATACTATGCTATGGCTAGGGGTTGGCACAACTTCCTATTCGATATGAGGAGGATGCGATCAAAATACTTAATGGAAACTAGTTCTAGGATTAACCTTTTCGATCATTGAAACCTTGACATGTATGTTTTGACCCTAAGGTTGATATATCCACCAAAATTTCAATTTGGGTGAAATTATTGAGGTTTTATATGGAGTTCTAGACTAAAAAATCTTGAAAAGTGTTGGCAATGTATTAGGGAAATCCATCTTGGTGGATCCCTCCATCCATCTTGATTATAGGAAACTACCCAAGGTACTAGTGGTAATTCATTAAAACGAGGGGTTGGTAGGGAGTGTTGATATAAAACAAGGGAATAGAGTTTACTCATTATAGTTGGAGTATTACAATGTACTGTTTTAAAATGTTTAGTGTCATGTGCAAGTTCATATTGTTAGAAATTATCAAAAACCTTTTTGGAAGTATATTTGGAGAAGAAAGTCCAGTAAGAAGTAAGTATTCCTTGAGCCTGTAGCTACAAACCCAAAAGTGGAGTAGTCCAACCCATTAGAGGATAAATATGTTCATGTCTCAATAAATTATTAAAAGGATTTGGGGTTTAAGTTACTAAAGTATTACAACTTGATCTTTAAGTCCCTGATCTGAAAGGAGGAGGTTCCATGATTGGGGTAGGTAGAAAGCCAAAAGAAAGCCATGGCTTCAAGCAATTAAAAAGGTATATTCCATTAAGATTGTCCTCCCTATGCCGCTAGTTACCAAGTTGACATTGCTTTAGGGTTGGGAGTTATGGACAATTTTTTTTTGAGTTTAGATACAAACCCTTAAGGTCATCCTTGGTAAGGATGGTGCAAGCGGTCTCTTTACTGGTATTAAATATTCTTCATATTTTGTTATTAACAACATTTCCAAGTCATTTTATGCTTGTAATAAATATTATAGAGTTAGGGTTACATACAAACCTAAACCTTCGAAAGAGGATAAAAAACCCTATGGTTATTAGAAAAAGGAAAGGGGAGGAAAATAGGGTTAGTTGGGATTTTGGGGGATGGGGTGGTGATGCAGTTAATGCCCTACGATACTATTAGTTGGGAGAAATTCCAACATTCAAATTTCATAAGAAAAGGCATGGAGGGAAGGCCATAAAGGAAATAAAAAACAAATCATCTAGGATCCTCGTAGCAATTCAAACCCTACAAAGAGTTAGAAGATTATTGCAATGTACTTAAACATGAAAAAGTTGGACAATCAACTAAAAAATTAGCATATTATATATTTATTGTAGGTTTTAACCCTATACAAAATTACCTGCAAATGAATTCCCAAAATATAAAAACAAACAATGGCAAGAACATAAAATATACACAAAGATTTTCGCCTAGAACCCAAATCGGAAAAACTAGTTTGAATTTTCACTATATTCCTTTCAATGTCACAATACATATATATACATGTTGAAGCATTCATAAACCCAAATCCGTTAACCCTAGATTAGAACATAACTGTAATTCCCTTGACCAGATCTACAAAATACCATGGGAAAAACCTGTCGTTCCTAAAAACCAAGCACGAAAACCATGCACAAAACCATGGGTAGGTCTGCCCAAATATTATTGGGTCAATAAAAGAAAAGAAAAAAACCAGGGGCACTACCCTGGACCCATGATGCATGGAAATAATATAAAACACATCCAACATTTATTAATATGGAGAATCCTAATATCTCATTATTGCAAGAAAGCACAAAGGAAGGGGAAAATTTATCAGGATTTTAAAATCAGTTTTTAAAAAAATGGGATTTTGTTGTTGTTGGTGCTTTAGGTATGTGAATTTTTTGGAGCTCTTAATATGTAGTCTATGTTTAGATGGCTAGGTATAGGACCTATGGGCCCTAATATTCTTGGTGCACTATGGATTTGAAGAAAATTGATTACTTAGCGAACCTCTACGAGGGCCTCCAAATCTAGTTTAACCTCACGATACTCCCACCTCTGACACCTCTAACATCCCTTTCTTGTCATTCCGCTCTCCCTGCACCGTCATATCCTCTCCTCAACACCATTCAAACCCCTCATATGATACCTCCACCTTCCCCTTCCTCGAACCCTCTGCCCTCCCATGGTTACTCTCCTCGCTTGTAGACCCCCCTTTCTCACCCATCGCTCTGTCAGGATCCCACTCTAATTCTTCCCTAGCTTCTACCAAGGTTTTCCCTCCTCCTCCTAGTCCAACTAGTGGTTTTGATGTTTTGGCCTCCATTTCTTGGTAAATCCCCCTTGTCTACCTATCCCTCTTAGTCTTGCTTTGCGACTTTCTAACCTAGAAAATGCATAAAGGGGGCACTTCATCAAACAATTGATTGCCCCCCCTAGTTGGTGTCGAAGATGGTGCAAAAAATAGTGTAAAAATATGTGATGTAGAACGCTGAAGAGCCAAGTTTGGTTTTTGGAGCTAATACTAACCTAAATGACATTTCCAAGATGGAATATGAAATGATCGTGGGTAGGTTCATAAGAAAGCATATAGATATGGCAGTCATGCAAAGCTGGATTGAAAAACATTTTGCATCAATGTTAGGTTACTTATTCATGTGCCCTATTTTGGTAAAATGGTGGTTAGGATGGCTCACTCTCTCTAGGGAGGACACAGACAAGCTTCTCTAGCGATGATGGTAGTAGACTTCCCAAATCCTCTACCATAATTTTTTACAGTGGATTTTGATGCCCGCTTTGAGCATATTTCTATGGTTCTGGTTGGGTCAGACTTTCAACCCTTCCCCTGCTATTATGGTCCTAAGAATTTTTTCAATAAATAAAAATATCCTAGGTTTTTATTATGAGGCAGATTACTTCTACAAGAGAACTAAATACATGATGATGACCAATATCCTTGTTGGTTTAATTCGAGTGTCGAGTCTCCCAAATTCAATTTCCATCAAAGTGGGCTCTAAAAATCAGAAGCAAGGCCTAAATTATGAGGGAATTCCATACAAATGGGTTAAATGTCATCCATACAACCATTTGGGGGAGGAAACCCTAGTGGGAAGTTTAAAAAAAAAGTGGATTCAAAAATTTCTCAAGGGTTTGTATATTGGCATCAACCCCTCTCATAGTATAAACTTGGAAGAAAAAACTACTAAGGAAAATGCATTTGGCCTAACCTCAAGTTCAAATAGAAGAGGACTAGTCCCAATAGACTCAATGTTCCAAGGATTTCTGTTGTAGCCATGGATGAGCCAAAAGGAAAAAAAATAGATTTCCCTGAGGAACCACATGAAGAAGTGCAATGTGTTATTGTTGTTGCCTCGACTTCCTCATAGGTTATGTCGATTCCCTCCCCACCTTCTCCACCTTCTTTACTTTAATTTTTTTTTTCTCCTCTATCTCTATGTCATTGCACTTGCCCCTTATGTAATTTTAATACTATCTATTTCTCTCCCTTCTCCTTCTATCCCTTTATTCCCCCTCCCCCCCATTTAACTATTTTTCCCCTATTAGTAACCTCTCTCTCCTCTCTAAGGATGCTTTCCCTCCCCTCCCTACTGTTTTTCATAAACATCACTATAAACTATGATCCCTTTCTTCGGACTTGACAGACAGTGGAATCCATAAAGAGGATTTAAATCCCAAACCCCATCGAGGCCTTGGTGCTTTCAATGACCAATTACCACATGGCTTGGGCAAGGGAAGAAAATCCATCACATGATTAGCCATGAAACAAGCTTCCTCATAGATAAAACAAGGGAAACAAAAATTGATTATTGGTACTCTTAGAGCACCTAGACCCAAGAGGGGTTTAGAATGAGAATACTTTCTCTAAACATTTAAAGTTTGGACAACCCTACAAAAACTTTGGCTCTGAGGAGTCTAATTACATCCCTCTTGCCTCAAGATATCTTGCTACAAAAGACTATGTATAAAGGACACAAAGGAGAGCCTTTTCTTCTCCCTTGTTTCCAAAGTGATCTTTCCATCATACTAATTCTATGGGGAAATCCATAGGGTTGATCACAGGTTGGAACTCTACTCTATTACATTGTTCCTTGTTTTACATTAAGAGTTTATAGTTTTTCTTTTACTGGTCTAAATGTATATGGACCATCTATGGAGACAAAATTATTCTAGTACATCTTCAACCTCCCTTGCTTTGGATAAAATTTCATTTAGCTAGGGTATGAACTCAGTTTTACTCTAGGGAAATTTGAAATTTTTGACACCCCTACTGATCAGATGCTCAAAAATTTTCTCAAAATTCAAAGTCGTTGGAACAATGTGGAACCTAAACAACTGCATAATGCTCATCTTCTTAAATCTGGCGCAACTCATTTCACGTGAAATGGACTATGTATGCTCCGAGAAACATGTTCTGTTCATTTTCCTAAACAGGAGAATTTGGCAAAAGCAAATGCAACATTGCACATTCAGCAGTCCGTACTACTGACGTGACAGGATGAATGGGATGCCTACATGGAAGGTTGACTGTGCAGTTGATTGGGCTCCTCCGTCAAATCATTTGGTGACAAGTGGCATCTGACATGGGTGATTTTCATTGGTTTTGGGTGGCCAATCACAAACTACCACGTGGCATGGCTAGGGGTTGCCACATGGCGGTCCGAGGGCCATCAAAAGTTTTTAAGGGCCGAATGGACTGGGTGGGGGTCGAACACCAAACCTCCGTCCAACAAACATTACCAACTACCATTGTGCCACTATGTTACTTATTATATTATGTCATGCAAAATGTATTTAAACCTTAAGTTTTCACCATTCGGAAAAGGGGCCAGCCCAAGGGGGCCCAACCCTTGGGCATGTGGCCTGAAATTTCAGAAATAAGGCCTCATTGGGCATTTAATCGCTCTGACAAATTTGCCTGGAATTTGGCAAAATCGGCCCCTAGTCAGTGGAAAGTGGGGAAAATTTGTAGGATGGTGCTAGATTTTGGGGAAATTGAGGTGCAATTAGCAGGAAGACTTGGAGTAGGTTTCAGAGTTGTTTGAGCATTGTATATGTATGTAGTCACATTTTTTAGCATACTTGAAGAGGGCCAAGCCATTGGAAGTTGGACCAAGGAGATGTAGCCTAGGCGGGGTGAACTCCTTCATCATGTAATGATGTGACTGTTTTGGTGATGTTCATGTCTGTTTTTCCAAGGAAAAAAGTGAACTTTTTATTAAACATAAAAAGTTACAAGTATATGCCAGGGCATTCCGTTTGTTGTATGATGTTCTCATATAGCTGCTACAAAAAAGACAGTCTTTTCTGCATCTCAAAAACTGACTCAAGTATCATCTGAAGACGTAAAACTACACAGTTACATTTTCATCCTATCAAAATCTGTAAACCGTCCAAAAATGATATCCATCTAGAGATGACAATTTTCTATTTCCCGGGCCTCCTCTTAGGAGGAAAACAACCCAAAACGAAAATAGAAAAAGCACTCAAAATAAAACTGTTGTGAAACTTTGACCCCATTTTGTCTTAAAATACAGTAAGTTTTCCAAGTGTTTTGAAATAGCATAAAAGTCTTTAGAACTGAAAAGATAAACGAAAAATATTAAGTGCGAGGTGGCTGATCCGACAGACGGATCTGTCCATGAGATTCTTCCACTACTTTCCAAATGCCCATAACTTGCTGTAAACCTTGCTTAGAAAGGTTGTCTGCTGTAACATTTCGCTCCCTGTAGATATGGCAAATTGAAAACACATTAAAGGAGAGTTTCAAGGACTGAATTTCTTTTAATAAAGGTCTGAGCATATAACTATGACATCTACTTTGTCCATTGACCCATTTAATGACAAATAAAGAATCTCCAAAGATCTGAACTGTGAGGATGTTCTTGTGAATGAGCCAGCATAGAAGAAGTTTTAAGGCTGAGAGTTCTGCAAAGTTGTTTGTCCCTATGCCTAGCCCTACTGAAGCTTTTAAAGACTGGGTTTCGTTTAAATGGATAATCATTCCTGCTCCTACTATGTTGTTCTGTGAAGCCCCGTCAAAATATGCCCATGGGATTCCTTCTGTGATCTATTCCTCCCTTATCTGCCTAGTATTCCTTTCCTCCTCTGGTTCTGGAGTATTATCCAGGATAGAAGTACTTTGAATCACTATAGATTTGGTTGTGGTTTCCTTTTCCATTAAAATACTCCTGTTCCTTGCAATCCAGATTCCCTAGCAAATGATAGGTGGTAAATTTCTCATTTTCCCCTCAGGATAATTGCACCACCATTTATCCCATACCTCCTAAACATTTTCCCCCTCCCATTCAATCTATTTTCCAATAAGCTTCCTGACCTCCGCCCAAACTATTTTGACAAAAGGGCATGCAAGGAACAGATGTCTTATGTTTTCAGAATCTGACTTGCATAGAGGACATCTCCCGACCCTTGTTTATACCTAGCTTGAAGTATATCCCATGTAGGAATTTTCCTTTTTAGAATACACCAAAATAAAAGTATGGATTTTGCTGGGCATTTGAGTTTTCATAACAGTTTGACCCACCATTCCGGTTCTCCCCATCCTTTTCTTCTCATTAGAAATTTGTACCCTTATTTTGGGGAGTAAGATCCATTTTCTGCATGTGCCCAAATCAGCCGATCCTGTCTGTCCCTTATCCTTACATTTGACCGAGTTAGCTCTTTGGTATATACCTTCCACTCGTTCCACCAGGCTGGCCGTAGGCCTAGATCTTCTCTAGATTTCCAAGCTTGCCCCCATATTGAAGAGAAACCAATTTTCTCGATTTGAATAAGATGCAAGATACCTTTTGATTCTAGATGTCTGATTAGACCAGGAGAAAGGGCAAAATTTTCATTGCATCCAACCCAAGGATCTTCCCCTATTCTCAGGTTTTCCCCATTTCCAATTTGTCAGACCAGCCCTTGTTCAATCACCTTGAATGCCTCCACTGTGTATTTCCACACCACCGAAGCATTTTTCTCCCTCTTAATTGGGTTCCTGATCCATTCTTCTAAAGGAGTAGGGTCTATTTATTACCTTTTTACCACTTTTGTCCAAATATTTTCCATTTTGATTATTCTCCAACCTGATTTTGCTGCCAAGGATATGCTGAAGTCAGTGAGATTTTTATCCCCCATCCTCCCCATTCTTTTGGTCTTGCTACTTTTTCCCAGGCTACCCATGGAAGAATAGAGTCCTCCTTTGAGCCTGCCCAAAGAAATCTTCTGCAGATTCTATTTATTTTTTCTAGAATCCTTTTTGGAACCCATGTTAATGCAGCCCAATAGATTGGCATGGCTAGTAGCACCGATTTGATTAAAGTCAGTCTTCCTGCTCGGGAGAGCCATTTGAAGCTCCAGTGTGAGATTCTGGATTTGATTTTAGAAACCAACCAGTTCCAGTCTTGCTTCTTGTAAGCGTTAGGCTTCAGCCAAAAGCCTAAATATTTGAAAGGATTCTCCATGTTGAGCACATCAAAAGGAAGAATTGAGGAGATCTGGTTTTTCTCAAGCCTATTTAATCCTTCCGTGATAAGCTAGGACTTCCTGTAATTTATTTGCATTCTAGTCACTTTCATGAAGAGGTCCAGAATATTTTTTAATTCCTTGATTTCATTCAGGTTTCCATTGGTGAACAGTAAGATATCTTCCACAAACAAGAGATGTGAAATAAACATGTTGACTGCTACTTCCAATCCTTTTATTGTTCCCTCCCTTTTGGCTAAGCGGATCAGATGACTCAGACCTTCTGCCACCAGTAGGAAGAGGAGTGGTGACAGGGGATAGCCTTGTCTTAATCCCTTGAAACTTTTAAAGAAAGGCGAGGTTTCACCGTTTATTAGTAATGAAAAGCTAACATTAGAGATGCATCCCATTATCCACCTGATGAAATCATATATAAATCCTAAATGGGTGAGAAGCATCCTTATATAAACCCAGTTTATTCTATCATAAGATTTTGATAAATCAATTTTAATCATTGCTCCCTTCCTTTTCATCTGCTTGACACTATGTATAGTTTCATGTGCCACTCCTATAGCTTCGTGGATCTGACGACCATCCAAAAAGCCAAACTGCTCATTTGAGATACATCTTGAAAGTATTGGTTTTATTCGTATTGCAATCACTTTGGCAATGATTTTGTATATACAGTTACAGAGCGAGATAGGCCTGAAATCTTCAAAAGTATCCGAAGCTTCCTTCTTCGGTATAAGTGCTATGAAAGTTGCATTGAATGGATTGTATACCTCTCCTTTTTTCCTAGACTCTTCCACTACCTCTGTTAATTCTGTCCCAATCTGATCAAAGAAATGTTGAAAGAGCTCTATGGTCCACCCATCTGGGCCTGGACTCTTGTCTTTTGCCATTGATTTGATAACACATTCAACTTCCTCCTTTGTAACTTCATTCAGTAAACTCTATGCTTCTTCCTCTTCTACATATCTAGGGAAACATTGGACAATCCTAATTACTTCTGCTATTGTAATTTCCCCTTGATTCGTAAACAGGTTCTGAAAGTGATTTCTCCCCAGAAACGAGAGTTCCTCGAAAGTGTTTGCCTCTTCACCCTCATCATTCTTTAATTTCCAAATTGTATTTGAATTTTTCCTCCCTTTTGCATAGTTGTGAAAGAATTTCGTATTTTCATCCCCAGCTTTCAGCCAAATTGTCCTACTCTTTAACCTCCATTCCTCTTCTCTTACCAGTAGAATTTGATCCATTTGTTTTTCAAGTAGTAAGATTTTCTCTTTTGACTCCTGTGATTCGTAGCCATCTGTCTCCATACATTCCATCCTTTGGAGCTCTTCATTGATTTGGGTTAATTCCTCTTTTTGTCTTTTCCTCCTTGTATTTGCCCATTCGATAGTTGCTTTCTTTAGCTTTTTTAAATTTTCCATGAACTGAAATCCTTTCCCTTCCTTGGAGCTTCCATCTGGCTGATTTCATGTTTCACTGAATAGCTTATCATAGGATTCCTCTTGCAACCATGATGCATTGAATTTGAAAGGCATTGTTGGTTTCTTAGGATGCTTGGATAGCTCTAGAAAGATTGGGAAGTGGTCTGAATTCCCTCCCTCTCCCACCCATTGCCGAAACATAGGAATACTGGTAGTCAGATCTTCACTTAAGAGAAACGGATCCAGCCTCTTAGCAATTCTGGCTTCTCCCACTCTTCGATTCCTCCAAGTGGGTTTCAGTTTGATAAGATTAACGTCTATTAGATTATGGGAGGTTATGGCGTTGAGAAAAAAGTCTGATAGAGGGTCCTCTCTTGCCGCAGGTCCCCAAGCCTCGGCACTCCCTATTGAGAAATTTAAGTCTCCACCCAAAACCATATTGTGGCTTCCCATTATAGATTTTGACAGAAGATCGTTCCAGAAATTCATCCTCCCCTGACAGGGCCCATAGATGTTTAAGATTGTAAGAGGAAAACCAAAATCTGGAGATTGAATCTTCGTTCCCATTGCATGCTCCAAGCCCCATTGGTTTAATATTCTCACTCTTCCTTCTCTGTGTCCAATAGCCAAACCTCCCGAGTGGCCGACTTGATCCAATGCTATGAACCGCCAGCCCGGGAGCAGAGACATTAGAGTTGTTTCTACTTCTATACTTTTACCTAGGGTTTCTTGTAGAAGTATAAAATCCGGTTTCGAACTCATGACCATCTCCTTTAAAGCCAGTTTTTTGGGCTTACTGGCTAACCCTCTGCACTTCCAGGATAACAAAATCATTTGATTACATTCTCTTGGGGATTCACAGCTCTAAGTGCACCATGGATTAACATTTGTTTCCCGTCTGCCACATCAAACTTTGCTCTAACCTGAGCTTTAGATAAGAAAGATTTCTTGCCCCTCACTTTTCTTTTTTGAGGGGAAGTTTGCCCTATTCCGCCAATCGATCCTAAAAGCTCAGGTTTTTTATCTAAAGACTGAAGATTATAATGACATGTAAGAGAGGCCGAAAGTGGTTTAGCTTCCTCAATCAGATCATCATCACAGTTCAGATCAATGGAAGGGATAACAACCGTGATATTTTCAACATGGTTTTCTACATGAAATTGATCATCAAGCATGCGTTTTTTATTTTTCATACTAGTAATCAAGCAATCATATTTAGTTTTAGAAAGAGTTAAAGATGGGTTACTTGAGTCTAGTCTCATACCCATAATGTCTTCAATAGGAGTGGTACTTGTGGATGCTGGTGGTTCTTTGATAGGCTCCTGAATCGGACTTCCAATGTCGGGTCCTGTTCCAGCCGTTCCTTCATTGTCGAGCCCTGTTCCAGTCATTCCTTCCGTGTCTAGAAGGATGATTGAGACCTGGTCTAATTGCTTCTCCCCCTGATGTTTGTCCACCTCCATAGCCTCCACCTCTTGATTCTCCTTTATCTCCACTTCCTGAACAGACTGAAACTGATCTACTTCCATGCCTTCCACTTCCATCGATTTATGGTTCCTTCTTCGACGCTTCCCCAGGGGGAAGTCTCTTGCTAGGTGTCCATAAACGTGACATCTGTGACATCTGAAAGGAAGATGTTCATAGTCTAGGGGCTGCTCGAACATGTATTCTCTATACTGAATGTTAATCTTCTCCACAAGACCACCCCTGGGGTTTAGATTTACCAATATCCGGGCCATCGCCATGTTATGGGTTTGAAGAAAAGACATGTCTGCCTCCAGAAAGGTGCCTAACATATTCCCAATAGACTTGAATACCAATTCCACCCAGAGGAAGGAGGGCAATCCTGGAGCAAGAACCCAAACTGGAAAGACATCTGTTCTTTCATGCAAAGCATCAAACATTGGGCTCCATCTCTTGAATAATACTGGGAAATTTCTGAATGCCCAATTTTTCTCCATTACCCAATCCACCGCTTCTTTGTTCTCGAATCTCACCATGAACCATCCCTTTGCTAAGGCCGAGACCTTGAAATTTTCAACTAGATCCGTCTGCCATTTCTGCTCTCCCCAGTTTTTAGTGAATTGGGTTGAGTGTTTCTTACCCCTTTCCCTTCCAACTAGGGTACATTCGGCCACTTCTAGGGCCTCGTCTACCTGCACATCCATTCCCAGCACTAAGTTAGCTTCGAAGTCCTTCTTCTTGATGTGTTTCAGTTTTTTCCTTTTTTCCCCTGACTTATTTACCTCAAAATCCTCCTCCCTGGTTTGGGTACTCGCGGCATTCTTGATTATCCCTTCTTGTTGTTCCTGCACTTCTTTTTCCAATGTGGGATTCCTCTGGGTGCTATTTTCTGGTAGTGCTTTGCCGCCTGAATCTTTCCCTATCACGCCTGTGGTATCAAGCATCACTTCCTACCTCTCATAGTCGGAGCTATTGAATCTAGACCTCGGTTCCACATACCCTCCCGATTCAGAATCAACCAAAGTTATATTCCGACTAGGGTTTACCAGGTTTTGTGGCATTGACGGTTTTGATGACTGCCGGTCCCCGTTCGTTTTCCACACTAGTTCGGAGCCCTCGGATCAACCCAAAATTTACAATATCTTCAAGACCTCCTGATAGAATTGAACCCGAAGCCGAAATCTTCCCTTTACTTCCTTGAATCAAGCGAGGAATTACGAATTGATTGAGCTCATTCTGAAAACTCACCTCCTGTAGTCCCTTTGCGTCATGATTGCTTTGACCAGCCTGATCTAGACTCCTTTCCAATGAACTTGTGGAGAAACCGTTAACGCCTATTTCTCCCGCAGAATGTTTCACGCTTCCATGGCTGCCTACGGTCCTGAAATACCATGCCACATTTTGTGCAGTTAGGTCCCTCCCCCACACAGATAAAATATCCTCCGGTGTTGGTTCTAGGTCAAGATCCTCCCTCTGGTTAACCATGGTTAGATCCTGCAGACAAACCCTAGAAACTGCAAGCGGCTTGTTTCTCGCAAAACGTAACAGTTTGGAACTTCTGGGTGTGGTGCCAGCACATAAGTTTCGACTCTTTTGCTTGGAAAACCCTTTTCCACCAAAAAAACCTATAAAAAATAACCCCCAACTGTCTCTGTCACGCCTTCCTTCTGTCGAATGTTCCGCGCGCTTCCACGTTACCTTGGATCATACCAACAACCTCTGGCATCATTACCTTACCCTGCCTGCCAGGGACTAAGCCCTCGACCTGGACGACCGCGCCTTCGCCTACCCTGTCATCATCCTAAACCTCGCCTTCCTTCCTCCATCGCCCCCCAAATGGTTAGTTCATGTTCATGTCTGTTATATGGTGTTATTCAATGTTTTGTTTATGTTTATTTGTTCATAAAATTTACATAAAAACACATCAAAAACTCATGTTAAACTTGCAATTTACTCCATAAACTTTCAAGCAATTTAACATATTCTGAAGAGGAATTTAGCACAGAAAACACTAACTTTCCCATTCAGATCAAGTTTGGTATCAAAGCTCTTGGTTTTCTTTGTGTGAGGAGGATTTAACTGTTTGCAAGTGAATGTGACGCTTACAAGGTTGAAGGTCAAGAGAGGAGAAGGAAAACTGGTTGAAGGTCCTGAGGTTGGGACAAAGATAAGGAGAGCAAGATTGCCACAATCTTCACCACCAGTTATACCTCAAATTGTAGTTGAAGCTTCAACAAGCATGTCACATGAAGGAGAGCCTGCAAATATGTCAAAGGATGAGAAGGTTTTTAGGAAGGCTTTCTTTAACATGACAGAGATGGTGAAAGTCCTCTATGAAGAGAGCAATACAAGACTATAGGGTGAAATCTCCAAGCCTCCAAAAGGAGAAGGTTCTTCAAGAGGAGGAGGTAATGGTAATGGAGGTAAACCTCCACCATCTCCACCATCATCTTCATCTTCATCTTCATAGACATATTCATCCTCTTCCACTAATACAACCCTTACTCATACTCATCAACATACCTCAAAAGGAATTGGTAAAACACCCCTATTAAAACTTTATATTAATTTGAGCTGCCTATGTATAATGGTGAAGGGAATGTAGAGAAGATTGATAATTGGGCTCATCATTTGGAGGTCTATCACAGAATTCAAAACCTTCAAGATGATGACATAAAGATTCAACTAGCTTCCTTGAGACTGGAGGGTGCAACACTAGTATGGTGGGAAGCCAAGGCACAAGAAGATATGAAAAACATGGTAATATCTCAACCTCTAGGTATGATTTCATTGTTGCAATTAAAAGGCAATTTTATCCTCTAGCATATATGCAGAAAGCCATCATGAATTTGCAGAATTTTAGACAACTTAAAGGTCAAAATGTGCAAGATTACACCAAAGAATTTAGAAGAAGGTCTCTAATGTTAGGTGTAGATTTGCAATCACAAGACACATTGTTGAAGTATATATGGGGTTTAGATAGCTGCCTAAGGCATATTATCCTTATGTTTAATCCCACTAGTCTAGTTGAGGTTTGTATGCAAGCCACCCATCTATAAGCAAGAGGGAAAAATATTCCAGAAGAGGGTAGCAAAAAGCCATTTAAGGGTAAACAAAAAGAAAAGGGTTTCAAAGGGAAAGGAAAGAAAAATGCATCCATTAAGAAGGAAGGAGAGAAACTAACATGCAAGCATTGTTCCAAGGAGGGTCACGATGAAGCTCATTGTTGGAAGCTTCATCCTGAGATGAAACCAAAGAAATTCAACAAAGGAAAAAAAAAGATAACTGCAACCATTCAATAGGATTTGGGATCCAATTCGGGTGATGAAACTAAAATCACGGCCACGGGAATAAAAGGTAAGGACTCCAATGCTAGAACTAGTACTTCAAATTTACACAATAAAACTCCAAATGAAAGGAAGAGGATAAAACTTTTCCACATAAGGGTAATCTCAAAACATAGCAAAATTGATACTCTTTTTGATAGTGGCTCTCAAGCCAATCTCATCTCTGAAAACATTGTCAAAAGTTTAAACTTGGAAACCATTCCACATCATAATCCATGTCCATTAGGATGGGTGTGTGACAATGCACAATTGCAAGTAACTAGAAAGTGTAGACTAAAATTCACCATTACTGCAAATTTCATAGATGAAGTGGAATTTAATGTTGTGCCATTAGACATATGTGGTATAGTTTTGGGCAGCCCATATCTCTATGATAGAAAAGCTATCTTCCATAGACATGAAAACAAATTCCATTTGTTCAAAGATGGAGTAGAATACATTGTAAGAGCCCATGGCAAGAAACTAAATATTTCACTTGTAATGCAGGGCAGATGAAAAGACTAGTGAATTCTAGAAGAATTTTTTGCTTCTAATGATCAAACCCAAAAATGATATTGATAATGAAGCTTTTCAAGGTTGTGACTCAAGATTTAAATCTGAATTGGTTGATGTTGTTAACCAATATGATGAGATTTTTCAAGAACCTAAAGGATTGCCTCCCAAGAGAGGAATCCAACATGAAATACAGTTGAACCAAGATTGTGCTCTTCCTAACATTGGAATGTACAGGATGTCAGTGATGGAAAGTGCATAAATTAAAAACCAAATTGAAGAGTTGTTGGACAAAGGGATCATCAGGCTAAGTTCTTTGCCATGTGGGTTACCTATTGTTTTGTTGCCAAAGAAGGATGGAACATGGCACATTTGTGTGAACTTCCGTGCATTGAACAAGATTACGATAAATAATCGTTACCCGCTACCTAGAGTAGATGATTTAATTGATCAATTGAAAGATGAAAATTATTTTACAAAGTTGGACTTAAGGATTGGCTACCATCAAATTAGAATTTTTGAAGGATACATTTGGAAGACAACATTCAAGACAAAACAAGGTTTGTTTGAATGGCTAGTTAAGCCTTTTGGTTTATATAATGCTCCTGCTACCTTCATGTGTGTGATGAATGATGTGTTGAGGCCATTTATTGATGAGTTTGTTATAGTCTACTTAGATGACATCTTAATTTTCAATAAATCTTGTGATGAACATGTCATGCATGTGAGAAAAGTATTTGATGTCTTAAAGAAAGAACAATTGTATTTATAGATGTCAAAGTGCGAGTTTGGAACAATTTCTTTAGTTTACTTGGGTCATATTGTTGGAGGAGGTGAGTTGAAAAGAGATACCTCCAAGGTTGATGTCATTTTGAATTGGCCAAGGCCCAAGACAGTTAATGATGTAGGAAGTTTTTGGGAGCAACCCAATATTGGAGGAAATTCATTGCTAAATTTTCTTCTATAACATCTCCTTTGCATGCATTGACTATTGTGCAAAACGTTTTTCAGTGGGAGGTAAACAACAAAAGGCCTTTGATGCATTGAATGAAAAGATCAGTTCAACCCCAATAATTGCACTTCCAGACTTGAGACAATCATTTGAAATCCAGAATGATGCTAGTGACTACGCCATGGGTGCAGTCCTCATGCAACATGATAAGCCTATCTGTTTTCATTTAGAAACTTTCAATGTTGCAATGATTAATTATCCTACATATGACAAGGAATTGTATGCATTGGTGAAAAGTGTGAAAAAGTGGAAACACTACTTGATGGGTAAGGAAACAACCATTCACACTGATCATTAGCCATTGCAATACTTGGAATCTCAATCTAAGTTGCAGCAAGCAATCTAGCACTTCCCATGGATGAGTTGTCTTCAACACTTCCACTTGGTGATAAGGTATAAGAAAGGTATCTATAATAAATTTGTTGATATGATTTCTAGGCCTATTATTAGTGCAACTAATTTACTCAAGCATAATTCTGTTTTGCATGAAAGTTATATTGATCAGTATGCATTAGACAATGACTTCCAGGATGTTTATGCAAACTTGAGTCAAGGTAACCAAGTAGAGTAATTGGATTATCATTTGCATGATAACTTGTTGTACCATCTTCGTAAGCTTTGTATTCCACAGGGAGGAAGAGTCAACATCATAAGAGAGGTACATACTTCTCTTATTGTTGGTCATTTCGGTGTCAATAAGACAGTGGTACATACGTGTTGTTATTGGCCTCATATGCTTGAAAGTGTGTCATGTTTTATTAGAGGATGTTCATTATGTGCATTCAGTAAGATTAGCAATAGAAAGTTAGGATTGCACACACCACTTCTAGTACCTTCACGACCATGGGAGAGTGTTTCTATGGATTTTGCAGGAGGTCTTCCATTGTAAAAAAGAGGTCATAATTATTTGTATGTGTTGTGGATAGGTTCAACAAAATGTGTATTTTGATGCGGCCATGTAAAAAGCAAATTACAGCTAAATATATTGCTCAGTTATTCTTTCAGAATGTATGGGTGCATTTTGGATTTCCCACATCCATTGTTAGTGATCGAGATTCTCGCTTTGTTGTGAACTTTTGCTCAAGCTTGTGGGGATTCATGGGCACCAAATTGAAAAAGAGTACAACATTTCATCAGCAAATAGATGGTCAAACAAAGGTGGTGAACAGGACCGTGATACATCTTCATCGTGGGTATTGCAGCAAGCATCCTAAGTTGTGGGATGAACATTTTCACTACATTCAACATGCTTACAACTGGGCCAAGCACTCTTCAACTCAAACATCGCCATTTGAAGCATGTTTGGGATACTTTCCTAAGTCTTCTTTGGATTTAATTTTTGGAAAGGATGCTACTATTGATGGTCATAGTGACATAGATAAATCAAGAAGTTTCATTGAACAAATCCAATTGGTACACCAAAGAGTTCAAGAACAGCTGGAAAAGAGCCAAGGCAAGTACAAGTCAAGGCATGACAAGCATTAGGTAGATCACAAGTTCCAAGTCGGTGATGAATTTTGGCTTCACATTAGCAAAGAGAGGCTCCAAGGGGAAGGTAAAAATCTGAAACCAATTCGATATGGTCCATTTAGAATTCTGGAAAAGACTGGTGACGATGCCTTCAAGTTGGATTTGCCTTCATATATGCAAATTTATGTTGCTGTTAATGTGGAAAATTTAAGGTTGTATGAGTCTCCTTTGATTGAAGATCAAGGAGAGAATGTCCAAATTCCTTCCCTTGAGGATTTTTCTCCTGAATACCTTGATGAACTATAGCAAGACACCATTCTTGATAGAAGAACAAGGCCTTCAAAACGAGGGAGTGTGGACTACCTTCGAGTGGGGCTCAAAGGAACAAATCCTTCCAAGGCTAAATGGATCGAGATTGGAAAGGTGAGGGAACTATACCCTCACATGCTGAACAACTGAAAGTGATCTTTTGGGGTCCAAAATCTTCCAGTGGGGAGGAGTGATCAGATGCTAAAAAATTTTCTCAAAATTCAAAGTTGTTGAATTGGTGTGGAACCTAAATGACGGCGTAGTGCTCGTCGTCCTGAATCTGATGCAACTTGTTTCGTGCGAAATGGACTCTGTATGCTCCTAGAAACATGTTTTGTATGTTTTCCTAAACATGCGAATTTGGCAAAAAAAAATGGAGCACTACACAGTCAGCTATTTGAACTGTTGATATGGCAGGCTGAATGGGATGCCTACGTGGCAGGTTGACTATGTAGTTGACTAGGTTCCTCTGTCAAATCATGTGATGACAAGTGGTAGCTAACATGGGCGATTTTGATTGGTTTTGGGTGGCCAATCACAGAATACCAAGTGGCACAACGAGGGGCCGACACATGGCAGCCCGAGGGCCACCAAAATTTGTAAAGGGCTAAATGGATCGGTTGGGGGTTGAACACCAGACCTCTGTCCAAAAAACATTGCCAACTACCATTGTGCCACTATGTTAATTATTATATTATGTCATGCAAAATGTATTTAAACCTTAAGTTTGTGCCAATCGAAAAGGGGGCCAGCCCCTGGGTGCATGCAGCGCAATAGCATCGCGGGCGGAGCAGAGTGGGGGTGTGGCCAGCAGGGGCAGTTTGTTGGCCTTAGCTCTAGGCACGTGGTCCTCCATGTGGCCTGGAATTTCATAAATAAGGCCTCATTGGGAATTTAATCACTCCAACAAATTCGCCCAGAATTTGGTAGAATCGACCCCTAGTTAGCGAAAATTGGGGAAAATTTGTAGGATGGTGCCAAATTTTGGGCAAATTGAGGTGTGATTAGTAGGATGATTTGGGGAAAACATAAATTCTTCAATTTTTGACCAATTTGAGAGCAAGAAGTGTCTAAACATGAATTTTTGGGCATTCTGGAGCCATTGGAGCATGTTTCAAAGCTTTTTGAGCATTGTAAATGTATGTAATCACATTTTTTAGCATAATTGAATAGGGCCAAGCCATTGGAAGTTGGACCAAGGAGACATAGCCCAGATGGAGTGAACTCCTTCATGATGTGCTGATGTGATATTGTTTTGGTGATGTTCATGTATGTTATATGTTGTTATTCAGTGTTTTGTTTATGTTAATTCATTCATAAAATTTACAGAAAAACACATCAAAAACTCATGGTTAAACTTGCAATTTACTCCATAAATATTCAAGCACTTTAACATATTCTGAAGAGGAATTTATCACAACAAACACTAACTTTCCCATTCAGATCACCTACACACGTCGACCCAATGATGGGTTATTTTTGTGGGGAATATTGAGAATGTAGGGTTTGTGGATGTCCTCCCTAGGAAACTACTCCCAATCTAGGCAAATAACATGATTGGTCCTTCATATATTGCTAAGAGACTAGACTGCTTCCTCATATTTGAATTTTTTTTTGATCAACCTTTTCATATTCTTTAGTGGGTAGAATCAGGGCGATTTTCTGATCGCAACCCTGTCATTATGGACATGATTCCTAACTCTAAGAAACCTATGGGACCATTCAAGATGAACCCCAACTAGCTAGATCAACCATCTCTAATTTAAAAATTAAGGTGAATTGGACTCTCTATGATCTAGCTTGGGGATCATCTACTTCGATTCAATTCCAAGAGAACCTACAAATGACTAAAAAGACCATCTCACCATGGGAAATGGAGAAGAATCATTAGGAGGAAAGGTTAATATCTAAGATTAAAGAAAACTTAAATGACCTCTTCATGAATATGAATCAATCCTCTCTCTTTGAGGAGAAATTTTCAATCCATAAAGATTTAGAAGCAAAAGAAAGAGCCTTCCTATTGGAGAAGGAGAAGGAATGGTTCCTGGAGACTAGATCCATTTGGTGGAAGGCCAAGGATGAAAACAAAAAATTCTTCGACATAATAACAAACCATTGGAAGGCCATAAACAATATCTAGGAAATTAACAAGGATGATGGATCCAAAGCTACCTCCTTTAAGGATATCTCTAAAGAGGGTGGATCATACTTTAAAGACATCTTCAAATCTCTTGGTTGAGCAAACATTGATAATATCTTACAAATAAGAACCTTCTTTCCCCGTTTTATTAAGAATAATGGAAATGAAGAGTTAGTGAAGGAAAAAGCAAGCCCAAGCTGGAAGTCGTTCTTAATATTTTTAAAAAGGATAAAAGATGTGGTCCATATGGACTCTCTATTGAATTCTACTTGGCATGTTTCGAAATTATTATATATGATTTAGCACAGGTGGTGGAATATTCCAGGTTGCATGAGAAAATTCTTCCCCCATTCAACTGCACCTTCATCCCCTTTATCCCCAAATATGATAATCTTGTTTCTTTCGACCAGTTTCAACCCATCTCTCTTTCCAATTATATATAGAAGATTATCTCTAAAATCATTGCTCTTAATATAAAACCTTTCCTCTCAAATCATATATCCTTGGAACAATTTGGATTTTTTAAGGAATGAAAAATCCATGAAGAAATTGCGTTGACCCAAGAAGGTCTTTACTTTATCCATACTTTGAAGCAAAATGATGTTATTTATAGAGTGGATCTATCTAAGGATTTTGACACAGTGGAATAACTATATATCATATTGTTTCTAATACATTTTGGCTTCAACACCCTTTTTGTTTCTTGGACCCATAATTGTATTAGTACGTCTTCAATGACCCTCTTAATCAATGCATTGGTGTCGCCCTTAAATCAAATCTCAAATAGGACTCATACATGGGTGTCTCTTGTTCCCTCCCCTCTTTCCTCTTATGGCTAAAGCCCTTAGGCAAACTATCATTGATGCAAATAGACGTCATCTTATAAGAGGTATTGAGACATCTCATGCTTTCTCTATTACTCATCTATTCTTTATGGATGTGTTGTTTCCACGAAAAAACCCTCCAAAATCTTTCCTACACTTGAATTTTGGAGCCTACTTATGATCTCGTGACTTGTCACCTCAAGCATTTCGTGTTCACTTCATGATTGGTTGATACTTTTCTAATCAAACTCTAACTATTAAGTCCCTTTCTTACTCATGCTTAAAGCGCTCTTCTTTCCTGCAAGCCTAGCAGTCAATGTGTACATTAGGAAGTCAAGCAGTATGCAATCCTTGCAGATAGTCATTTTGCAGATGCCGAAGGCAGTGACTATGCAATGTCTAAGGATAGCGACTGCACATTTATTTGTGGATGATGACTGCACAATCCCAAAATACAATGCTTCCACAGTATCTTATGACAGTGATTGCACAGTTCTTAGAGATAGAGATTGCGCAGTCCATGTGGACAGTCCATGAGCAATTCCAAGTTAACAACTCTCTCACTATTAGTTGCAATTGTATCATCACCCTAGTGAGTTTTCTCAACTATCGCTTTTGCGCGCTTTGGTTTTCATTAGTGTCGATTTTGCTTTTATGACTATTGTTTTTTGTTGCTTTTACTTTCACAAGTAGCACTTTTCCATTCTCTTCGTTGTATTAAGTGTCACTTTCCCTTTCTTTAGCTTTTTCAAGTGTGTTTTTCACTTTTTCATATTGTCGCAAGTGTCGCTAAGTTAACTATTTTCACTCCTGCTTGTGTCCCACCTTAGAGCACCGCTAGAGGCAACTCTAGCACACTCTTCTACATTAACTAATAATATATATCGTAAGAATATGCATTAGACACTCTCCCACAACTCAATGCACTTTCTGGTTACAATTAACACTCCTATTATAACTTGTATTCTAAGTGTCACAAAGTGTTGTTCCAACTGTTGCAAAAAGAAATAAGTGTCGCTTCAAGGTATGCATATCCTATGCCATAGTGAAGCATCCTCTGCCTCTTGGAAATGCACACTGTGTAGTCCTAGAGGACAATTTCCTTCAACTGCACACTGACCAAACATGAAGTATGGACCATCATTTTCGTTGTCTAGCACTGTAAACTGTGCAATTTATAGTTCCTCTTATCCTGGATTGTGCATCCCGCAGTTACAATGAGTAGTAGATCCTCCTTGTGTCACTGTCTTGCCCATCTGCGTAGTCCACCAAGCCTCTTCTTCATATACTGCGCATTGCATAGTTTCAGTGGGAAACCCTACCTCCTTCTCCCTCTGAGTTATCCAACTATGTAGTCTCTTCATCACATGGGCCTCCTAATACACATTTCATAGTTCCAGCCAACAGTGGATCATCTATGGGTCACTAAAGTCCTCAACTGTGCAATTCATTGAGCTCGTCTCTTAATCACTACACATTGCATAGTTATAGTGACTAGTCTTGCTCCTCATGCTGATTGAAACCACTTATTGTGTAATCCCTTATCATGACTTGCTCCCTATTGTGCATTGCATAGTTCCAGTGGATAATGAGGCCTTCCCACAGTCCTTGTGATGCCCAACTGCGCAATCCCTATCTCTGCCTCTATCAACACTCCTCATTGCACATTATCAGTCAACAAGCTCAATACCTTTCCTTTTGAACTCCCTCACCGCACAAGAAGACTTGTCATGTCCTCATTTACTCTGCATTGTGCAGTTCCAGTTAGTAGTGAGGCGTCCCTAAGTTCCTATAGCCCCCAACTGTGAAATTCTTGGTCTCCTGCTCCCATAACTCTTTTCTGTTGCCTCATCATAGTCAATATCTTACATGAGAAAGCAAAGGTAGAATAGGTGGTTTCTGGACTAATGTTGGCTTGTCATGAGTGGCCTCAATTTTTAGGTATTTATATCATTTAAGCATGATATGGATGTGCTTAAGAGAGGTCATCAAGGAGAGTCTACAAGAGATAGCACTTGTGAAGAAGGAGAAAAGGAACACAAATGATTCTTG
>APFE031391131.1:0-23324 GCA_000404065.3 Pinus taeda
TTAACCCTATACAAAAATTACCTACACAAGAATTCTCAAAGATAGAAAATAAACAATGTTGAGAGCATAAAACATAAAACAAATATACACAGAGATTTTCACCTGGCTCCCAAAACTCGGACTACCATATTGTTTTTTCATTATATTCCTTTCAATGTTACAATACATATATATACATGCCGAAGCATCCATAAACCCAATCCATAAACCCTGGATTAGAACATAACCATAGTTCCCTTGACGAGATGTACAAAATACCATGGACAAAAAACCATCATGCTCAAAACCATGTGCACAATCCATGAAAAAACCATAGGTAGGTCCTCCCACCTAATATAGGGTCCAAAAAAAATTTCCCGGGGCATTGCCCAAAACCCTGTGCAGGGGGGCTATCACCCCATGCATATCGCCCAACAAGGGGGGTAACCACCCTGCCTGTGACCCCCTAGTAGTACCCTGTGCGTGGGGTAGTGATAATAAGAATATAACACAACCTAACATTCTCCCACTTGTTGTTTTCTTTCCATAGGGGGCCATAGGAGAGCTTACTCATTGATCCAACCATACAATGCCCCATTGTTTCTCTACACCAAGAGAACTTCTCAGTGATCATAGACTTTTTGAATGCCTTTGCAGTATTATTCAAAGTGTCCACCTTTATTGACTACACCGTTCTGTCCAAAACCATATCCCTTACAAAGTGATATTGAACATCAATGTTCTTTGTCTTTGAATTATAAGCACGGATATTTGCCAAGAAAATTGCACTTTTCCTATCACAGTCTATCCTTATAGCTTGTTATAGTAACCCCATACATGAACACAATCTCTGAAACCAAACTAATTCCTTTCTTGCGTAAGTCGACGCCCTTTATTACGCCTCTTTAGTTGAAAGTGACACTACAGACTGTCTCTTACTCATCGAACTGACTGCACCTCCAAATAGGTTAAACACATACCCACTTGTAGATCTTCGCTTATCTAGATCTCCAGCCCAGTCTGCATCAACAAGGCCATGGATGTGAAAAACTAGGTCGAGTCCTGGTCTTCCTTGGTAGCAGAAACCATAATGACTAGTGGCATGTAAATATCTCAAAACCATCTTCATTGATGTCCAATGCTCCTCTCCTAGTTTTGACACAAACCTACTCAATACTCCCACTACATGTGCAATGTCTAGTCTAGTACAAACCATTGCATACATCAGGCTACCGACTACGCTTGCATATGTAGGTTTTAACCCTGCACAGAAATTACCTGCATACGAATTCTAAAACACAGAAAATAAACAATGCGAGAGCATAACACATAAAACACATATACACAGAGATTTCCCCTGGATCCCAAAACCAGGACTACCAGCTTGATTTTTCATTATGTTCCTTTCAATGTTTTAATACATATTTATACATGCCGAAGCATCCAATACCATGGAATGAAAACCATTAGGTCCAATACCATTGACCAAAAACCATCACGCCCAAAAAACATGTGCAAAAATCATGCACAAAACCATAGATGGGTCTGCCCAACCTAACATAGCGTCCAAAACCAAAATTTTCTGGGGCATTGCCCTGGACCCCATAAAGTGGGGTTACGCATATGCCTCAAACCCCCTACACAATTGACGCAACAAAGGGGGGGCTCCGGCCCCCCTCTAATCCCTCAGTTAACTCTGTGGGCTAGTCGTGGAAAGAATATAACACAACCCAAAATTATCCCACTTGTTGATTTCTTTCCACAGGGGGCCACAAGGGAGCTTAGTCATTTTTCTAGCCCTGCAATGCCCATTGTCTCTCTAGACCAAGAGAACTTCTCAAAGCTCATATATTTTGTCAATGCATCTGCAGTATTCTTCAAAGTGTCCACCTTTACCAACAACACCTTTTTGTCTTCTATCATATCCCTCACAAAGTGATACTGAATATCAATGTGCTTTGTGTTTGAATGATATTCGGGGTTCTTTGCCAAGAAAATTTCACTTTGACTATCATAGTCTATCCTTATAGCTCCATGTACTAACCCCATACTTGAACACAATATCTTCAACCAAACTACTTCCTTGCTTGCGTGAGTGGCTGCCATGTATTATGCCTCTATAGTTGATAATGCCACTACAGATTGTTTCTTACTCATCTAACTGACTGCACATCCAAATAGGTTAAACACATACCCACTTGTAGATCTTCTCTAATCTAGATCTCCAACCCAGTCGGCATCAACAAAGCCATGAATATCCAACATTTTATCCAATCCTAGTCTTCATTGGTAGCACAAACCATAATCACTAGTGGCACGCAAATACCTGAAAACCTGCTTCATTGTTGTCCAGTGCTCCTTCCCTGGTTTTGACATAAAGCTGCTCAATACTCCTACTGCATGTGTAATATATGGTCAGGTACAAACCATTGCATACATCAGGCTAGCGACTCCACTTGCATATGGAATACGGGACATGTCCTCTTCCTCTTCTTGTGTCTTGAGACACTGTTTAGCAAATAACCTCAAACCTACAAGAATAGGAACCTTCACTGGTTTACTATCTTGCATATTAAACCTCTGCAGTATTGTCTCGACATACTTCCTCTGGTTTAGTCAGAGCTTCCTCCTTGCCTGATCTCTTTTAATTTCCATGCCAAAAATATAGTTTACAGCACCAAGATCTTTCATGTCAAATTTGGATGACAATTGGGTCTTCAAATCCTGGATAACTTCTTTGTCATTTCCAACAAGAAACATATCATCCATATACAAGACTAGATAAATAACACGGTTACCAATTAATTTAAAATACACACAATGATTTGCTTTGCTTCTGGTAAAGCCAAGTCCCCGTATAAATGTATCAAATTTCTGATACCACATCCTTGGTGACTATTTTAACCCATAGAAAGACTTCTTTAACTTCATACCAGTTCTTTCTTACCCTTCACCACAAAGCCTTCAGGGGGCTTCATGTGTATTTCCTCTTCTAGATCCCCGTGAATAAATGTTGTCTTCACATCCATCTATTCTACCTCCAAATCAAAAGTAGTAGCAATAGATAAAATTAATCTAATAGAAGTTACCTTGGCAACAGGAGAAAAAATATCACTAAAATCAAATACCATCACATGGTAATAACCTTTTGCTACCAACCTAGCTTTATATTTCTCCACCTTTCCTTCTACATTTGTCTTCTTCTTGAACACCCATTTGCTGCCAATGGGTTTCCTTCCAGCCGGTAACTCCACCCAGATCCCAAGCCTCATTTTTTGTGCAAAGATGCCATTTCATCAACCATGGCCTCTTTCCAGAGTTTTCCATCCTCTGAATCCACTGCTTCCTTCACAGTTCTGGGATCATCATCAGTAACAGACAAAGCAAAATTTTAACAGAAAGTAGATGGACTATACCTCTGGCTGCCTTCTTTCTCGAACTGATCTTCTCACACCCAGAGTTTGTGGCTCTTCATCTTCTGATTCCTCCTCTGCTATAGAGTCTTATTCTTCCTCCTTTAACTCAAACTCTATCTTCTCAAGTTCCTTTGGTTGTACTTCATGTTTAATAACATCTTTTACCTCTCTGAACACCAGATTTTGGTTGTACACAACCTTTCGTGTGACTGGGTTCCAAAGCTTATGACCCTTTAAATGATCCTTATACCCAATAGAGATGCACTTTTCAGATTTACTATCCAACTTGGTTTGTTTCTCCTTTCGAACATGTACATATGCATCACATCCAAAATCCCTCAGATTTGAAAGAGAGGGTTTCTTATCAGTCCATACCTCTTGTGGAGTCTTATCCTCCAATGTTGATGAAGGTGATCTGTTGACCAAGTAACATGTTGTCTACATCACCTCTGCCTAGAATTCATGTCTTAACCCAGCACCACTGGGCATGCTTCTTGCCCTTTCCATCAACGTCTTGTTCATTCTTTCTGCAACTCCATTTTGCTAACGTGTATATGGAGTAGTCTTCTGCCGTGCTATACCACACTTCTTACAGAATTATTCAAATTCCTTATTGTAAAACTCTCCACCGTTATCTGTCCTCAACACCTTTATCTTCTTCTCTCTCTAGTTTTCCACGAGAGCCTTAAATTCTTTAAACTTGTCAAAGGCTTCAGATTTCTTCTTAAGGAAATATATCCATGTATTCCTTGGAAGTCATCTATAAATGATACATAGTACACAGACTTACCCAGTGATGGAACCTTCACAGGTCCAAACACATCACTATGCACAAGTTCTAATATTTGTTTCACCCTCTTACTACCAGAGGGGAAACTCACCTGATTCTGCTTCCCATATACACATTTTTCACAAAAATCAAAATCTAGAGAGCTATTACCCATACCTTTACCATGAAGTATTCGAAGGCCCTTCTCTCCAATATGTTCAAGCATTTGATGCCACAACATGGTCTTCTCTCCAGAGGCCACTAGATTTTTTGCTCCACTTTCAAGAACCACAAAACTGTGGCACCCATCAATAAAAATACTACCTTGCATCTTGTACAGAGTTCCAATTTAAATTCTCTGCATCAATACCAGTGCTCACTGAACCATTTTGCAGGTGTCCTTCTTGAACATTATTTTTACACCTGCATCGTCCAGCCTGCTTACAGAAATTGGATTTCTGGCCAATGCAGGAATATGCAAAACACTCGGAAGTGTTCTAACCCTTCCACCTTGCAACTTCAACTTTAATTCTCCACAACCAATGATTCTAGCCTTCCTATGATCCCCTAAGAAGACATCACCACCATCGTATTTCTCATACTTGAAGAAACACTCTCTATGGGGAGTAAAGTGAAAGGATACACTTAAGTCAATCAACCATGCCTCATGATCTACATGTGTACTTGAAGAAGCCAAGTACACATCCCCACCTTCATTTGAGGTGGTTTTCGCCTCTGCAGAAGGAGCATCATCAGATCCCTTTCCTTTATCAGGAACTTTAGATTTACAACCCCTTTTGTAATGCCCTTCCTTTTCGCATTTCCAGCACAACTCCATTACAAGTTTTCTTGGAGATTTAGATCTCCCACTCGATGACTTATTTTTGATTTTGTTCTAGGACCATCCTTGTACAGACAAGGCATCAGCATCTTGGCTCTCCATATTTTCTGTCTCATCTCCTCCGTCAGCAAGGATGAGACTATTTCATCAAACTATAAGGCAATTGCATTGCTACCTATTGCAATAACCATACTATCCCATGAATCTGGTAGAGAACACAACACACTGATGTGCTTATCTTCATCTGAAATTTTAATATCAACAGATGCTAACTGACTTACCATAGTATTAAATTCATTCAAATGCTCTCTCACCGAGTCTCCATCTTTCATCCTCAGGTTATATAGCTTTTTTGTAGGAACAGTTTATTCACCAGAGACGTAGATTGGTACAAAGTCCCTAACTTGTCCCACAAAGCCTTCACCGTAGCTTCCCCTGATACATTCAGCAATACTAAATATGAGACACACAAACATATTGTGCTCTTTGCCTTCTGATCCAACTTCTTCCATTCTTCATCGGACACTCTCGTTGATTTAGTACCCAGATCTACTATGATCCAGTGATCTTTATCCACCAATAGATCCTCCATCTTGAGTTTCCACAACTGAAAACTATGACCATTAAATTTCTCGATATCTATCTCTCCACTACTCGTCATCTTCTTTCACCACCAAAATCGATCTTGTAGATCTCCCACTTACAAGGTCAATCACAGGCCCGAGCGAAACCCCTTAGCAACAGAGGTGTCCCTTGAAAGCCAAAATTGCTCTGTTACCAAATGTAGGTTATAATCCTATATAGAAATTACCTGCATATGAATTCTAAAACATAGAAAATAAAAAATGCGAGAGCATAACACATAAAAACACTTATACACAGAGATTTTCCCCTAAATCCCAAAACCGAGACTACCAGCTTGCTTTTTCATTATGTTCCTTTCAATGTTATAATACATATTTATACATGTCGAAGAATCCAATACCATGGACTGAAAACCATTGTGTCCAATACCATGGACCAAAAACCATCACGTCCGAAAAACATGTGCAAAAATCATGCCTCAAACCCCCTGTGACCCACCACCCCCCACTACACAATCGACGCAAGGAAGGGGGGGCTCTACCCCCCCTCTAACCCCCTGGTTAACTACGTTGGCTAGTTGTGGAAATAATATAACATAACCCAACAACATATGGAACATGGGACATGTCGTCTTTCTCTTCTTGTGCCTTGGGACACTGTTCAATAGATAGCTTTACACCTACAAGAATAGGAACCTTCACCGATTCACTATCCTGCATATTAAACCCCTACAGTATTGTATCAACATGTTGAAAATGTAACAAGATGATGGAGCTTAGTGAAAGGAAGTCGCCTTCACTAAGTGGTCCCGCAGGCTATTTTTGGCGCAAAGTCTATTTTTAGACATATGGATCATGGTCTATGAGTTACAGGATGCTATTTATGGATGACTGGTCATGTTGGTAAAAATAGATGGACTTCTATTTTTAGACATATGGGTGGAGTCTATTTTTAGACTGCCAGTCTAAATATAGAACAGTTGAATATTATTAGCTCTTAATAATATTTGGACTATAAACATTATCTTATCCTCTTGCAACACTTCAGTTCGAGCTACGGATGTGGAACATGCAACTTACAGAAGGAAATACACTTTTCTTATGGGTTAGTTGAGCTATTGCATGAAGGACTTCAGTTAGAACTCAAGTGATTGAGTTTGGTGGAGTTGATTGAGGAGTTTATGGAGTTGCGTTCAGTTTGACTTAGTTGAACTAGTTGTAGTTAGTCTAACTGACAAATAGAATAATGATGAGTGGTGTGAATTAATTATTAATTAGTTCACTAATTATTAACTCATAAATAAACTAAATAATACATCAGTTAACTTAGTGCATGGACAGTTTAGTGGAGACAAGTGTTAGAGGTTAGTGAAAGGGTAAGACAACTATCAGTTGTGACTATAGTTGTGCATGAGATTTTCACAATCTATGGATTGAGTATTGCCAATGAGGATTGCATGGTATAGGCAAAGGGAATATGAATTTGGATCTAATTCTTCATTCCATTCTCAACAGGTATTGCGTAGTGGAGGCAGGGAAACAACAGAGGAGATTTGAGCCAGTGACTTGATTCAGATCTGAGCTAGTTTGTGTGTAACGGGTGGAGATAGTAATGAGTACCTATGAGGAGTATTGTAGTATGTATTGTTACATGTTCTCAATCAATATAATATACAAATAGTTGGGGGTTTTTAGCTGTATGCTTTCCCAGGTACATACTGTGTTGATATGTGTGATTGATGCTTCAATGTGCGCATGTGATTGTTTCTTAATTCCACAAAATTGATGATCAACGTAGAGGAGGTTATGTATTATGCATGATTCTACAAATAGTGTATAATCAGGATAATCTTTGTGAATAAGTGTTATATTATTCAAAATTTCTACATGGTATCAGAGCTGGTTGATTTCTAGAAAAAAGTTCTACAGGATATCAAAGCGAGGATTGATCATCGGATCTATTATTCAGAAAGTGTTTACATTTTATTTCTTCAGGCAGAGTCTGTAATCTGGCTAGGTAGCCTCTGGATTCATCCTTCTTTTGGAAGGTGAGATATCTGGTGAATGCCCATACAATCGATCTCTGTACGAGAAATACTTTGTTCTCATGAATTTTAGATCAGAAGCGGTTGGGTTTTGAGCTGGTGGAATGGCACTCAAGGATAAACTCAGAAACATCTAAGTGTGAGAATGGAGACAGTGTGCCCCAGTATCTCACGAAGTTTACCCAATGCCAGGATGAGATGGGAAGTGTGGGGGTGATTGTCGATGATGAGGACTTGGTGAGCTTAGCTCTCCTTGGTCTTCCTAAGAGTTGGCATTCCTATCCGGACTCTATCAATGGTCAGGAGAAATTGCCAGGATGGGAGAGACTTTGTTCAGATCTTGTGCAAGAGGAGATCAAGTGGAATAACATGGAAGAAATCCAAGGAGGGATCCGGGGAAGGATCTAAAGGTGAGGCACTTGATTCATAGTTTGAGTTGGATTTCACACTCTTCGCATGCATGGTTTCAACCATGGTGGGAAGTGGTTGGTTTCTTGATAGTGGAGGTTCTTTCCACATGACCGGTGACAAGAGTTTGTTCAGTACTTTGGAGGAGAAAGATCTCCAGATACTCATAGAGATGGGTAATGATGAGAAGTATAGTGTCTTAGGTGTTGGGACGGTTATTTTTCAGAGGGAGCATGGATCTCGCTTTACCTTGACTGATGTCAAGTATGTACCAGGACTGAAGAAAAACTTGGTGTCAATCGTGATGCTGGAAGACAAAGGCTATGATGTAGTCTTCAGTAAGGGAAAGGTTTTCCTTAGAAACATCATCACTAGACGGGTGAAGAAAATTGGTTCACGAGTCAAGAACCTGTATGCTCTTGAGGTTCAAGATGCATGCAAAGCCTTGAGCAGCAAGGCAACTGATGGAGACTTGATGGTTGAGAGGGAGGGTATATTACCTCTCAACATGCAGAGCCAGAAGAAGTCTCAGACAATGGAGGAGGAGCCACGATTGGTGCAACAGCTTCAGGAGGTTGTGGAGCAGCTACAATAGGGGAAGCTGAGTGGAGATCATGTAGAGACATCTACTCATGCAGAGACCTCCAGTAGGGGGAAACTTTGAGCTAGGTGGGCTGAGGGATCACATGTAGCCATACCTCCAGGTAGGAGGTGGGGCGATATAGAGTGATCATCCCAAGGAGGAGGGGCAGGATCCTTGACGTACCCAACCTCTCGGATGAGACCTTGCTACAAGAGCCCCGATGTGGAGTAGTAGGAACTGATTAATTGGGTAGAGACAGATGCAGATGGAGTGGCAGAGAGAGCGACAGTGTAGGGAATTCCAGGACAACGCATAGCTAGCAGGCTGTAGCAATGCGAGAGGCACAAGTGCTTTGCAAAGTGCTAGGTGGCACAGAGAGGTGTGCAATGGTGTGAGAGGCATGGAGATGTTGCAGTAGCGCAGATGTCAGAGAGGGAGCACTTGTCAGTAGCAGGTAGAGCTTCAGCATCAAAGTATGTTCCTAGCCCAACAGAGGGGTCAGTTGGGAGTGTTTTTGTTCCAAGTGTTGTTGGAGCAAGTGGACCGGGTAGATGTGTTGCATCCAGAACATTCCAGAGTTACATGATAGGGGTTGTAGATAATCCATATATTTTTGAGAGGGAGTTTTGAAAATGTAACAAGATGATGGAGCTTAGCGAAAAGAAGTCGCCTTCACTAAGTGGTCCCGTAGGCTATTTTTGGCGCAAAGTCTATTTTTAGACTATGTCTATTTTTAGACATATGGATCATGGTCTATGAGTTGCAGGATGCTATTTGTGGATGATTTTTCATGTTGGTAAAAATGGATGGAATTCTATTTTTAGACATATGGGCGGAGTCTATTTTTAGACTACCAGTCTAAATATAGAACAATCGAATATTATTAGCTCTTAATAATATTTGGACTATAAACATTATCTTATCCTCTTGCAGCACTTCAGTTCGAGCTACGGATGTGGCACATGTAACTGCCAGAAGGAAATACACTTTTCTTATGGGTTAGTTGAGCTATTGCATGACGGACTTCAATTAGAACTCAAGTGATTGAGTTTGGTGGAGTTGATTGAGGAGTTGATGGAGTTGTGTTCAGTTTGACTTAGTCGAACTAGTCGTAGTTAATCTAACTGACAAATAGACTAATGATGAGTGGTGTGAATTAATTATTATTTAATTCACTAATTATTAACTCATAAATCAACTAAAGAATACATCAGTTAACTCAGTGCGTGGACAGTTCAGTTGAGACAAGTGTTAGAGGTGAGTGAAAGGGCAAGACAGCTGTCAGTTGTGACTATAGTTGTGCATAAGATTTTCACAATCAATGGATTGAGTATTACCAATGAGGATTGCGTGGTATAGGCAAAGGGAATACAAATTTGGAGATGATTCTTCATTCCATTCTCAACAGGTATTGCACAGTGGAGGTAGGCAAGCAGTGGAAGAGATTTGAGTCAGTGACTTGATTCAGATCTAAGCTAATTTGTGTGTAACAGGTGGAGATAGTACTAAGTACTTGTGAGGAGTCTTTTACCATGTATTGTTACATGTTCTCAATCAATATAATATACAAATAGTTGGGGGTTTCCAACTATTTGCTTTCCCCGATACATACTATGTTGATATGTGTGATTGATGCTTCAATGTGCGCATGCGATTGTTTCTTAATTCCACGAAATTGATGATCAATGTAGAGGAGGTTATGTATTACGCATGATTCCACAAATAGTGTATAATCAGAATAATCTCTGTGAATAAGTGTTATATTATTAAAAAATTCTACATGACATACTTCCTCCGGTATAACAAGAGCTTCCTCTTTGCCTGATCTCGTTTAATTTCCATGCCTAAAATATAGTTTGCAGCACCAAGATCTTTTATGTCGAATTTGGAGGACAATTGGGCCTTAAAATCTTGTATAATTTCTTTGTCATTTCCAACCAGCAACATATCATCCACATACAAGACGAGATAAATAACATGGCCACCAATTAATTTAAAATACACACAATAATCTTCTTTGCTTCTAGTGAAGCCAAGTCCCCATATAAATGTATCAATTTTTTTATACGACATCCTTAGTGATTATTTTAACCCATACAAAGACTTCTTTAACTTGCATACTAGCTCTTTCTTGCCCTTCACCACAAAACCTTCAGGTTTCTTCATGTAGATCTCTTCTTCCAAATCCCCATAAAGAATTGTTGTCTTCACATCCATCTTTGCTACCTCAAAATAAAAAGAAACAACAACAGATAAAATTAATATAATAGAAGCTACCTTTGCAACAAGAGAAAAAATGTCACAAAAAGCAATTCCCGACACATGGGAATAACCTTTTGATACCAACCCATATTTGTATTTCGCTACCTATCCTTCTTCATTCATATTATTCTTAAACACCCATTTGGTATTAATGGGTTTCCTTCCAGCCGACAACTCCACCAGATCCCAAGCATAATTTTTCTGCAAAGATGCCATTTCATCAACCATGGCCTCTTTCCAGATTTTTCTATCCTCTGAATCTACTACTTCCCTTAGAGTTCTGGGGTTATCATTAGTAATAGATAAAGAAAAATTTGAACATAAATCATATGGAATATACCTTTCTGATTTCCTTCTTTCTCAAACTGATCTTCTCATAGCTGGAGTTTGAGGCTCTTCATTTCTGATTCCTCTTCTGTTGTAGAGTTGGATTCTTCCTACTTCATCTCAAACTCTATCTTCTTAGGTTCGTTTTGTAGGACTTCATGTTTAACAACATATTTCACTTCTATAAACACCACATCTTGGATATACACAACCTTCTTTGTTTACGGGTTCCAAAGCTTATAACATTTTAAACTATCCTTATACCCAATAAAGATGCACGTTTCAGATTTACTATCCAAATTTGTTATTTTCTCCTTTGGAACATGTACATATGCATCACATTCAAATACCATCAGATGTGAAAAAGAAGGTTCCTTACGGGTCCATACCTCTTGCAAAGTCTTATCTTCCAATGTTGATGAACTTAATCTGTTGACCAGGTAACATGCACTCTCCACAACCTCTACCCAAAATTCTTGTAACCTGACACCATTGAGCATGTGTCTTACCCTTTCCATCAACTTCTTGTTCATTCTTTCTGCAAATCCATTTTTCTCAGGTGTGTATGGAGTATTATTCTGACATGCTATACCACACTTCTTATAGAACTCTTCAAATTCCTTTTTGCAAAACTCTCCACCGTTAGCTTTCATGAACACCTTTATCTTCTTCTTTGTCTGGTTTTCCATGAGAGCCTTAAATTCTTTAAACCTGTCAAAGACTTTAGATTTCTTCATGAGGAAATATATCCATGTATTCCTTGAGAATTCATCTATAAATGATACATAGTATAGATATTTTTCCAGTGATGGAACCGACACAAGTCTAAACACATCACTGTGCACAAGCTCTAATATCCGTTTCTCCCTCTTACCACCAGAGGGGAAACCCACCCAATTATACTTCCCATATACACAATTTTCATAGAAATCAAAATCCAAAGAGAAATTAGACATACCTTCTACCACGCCATTACCATGAAGTATTTGAGGGCCCTTCTTTCCAAGATGTCCAAGCCTTTGATGCCATAACATGGTCTTTTCTTGAGAGATCACTATATTTTCTTCTCCAATTTAGGAACCATAGAACTGTTGCATCCATCAATAATAGTGCTACCCTGAAACTTGTAAAAATTTACAATCTAAACTCCTTGCATCAATACCAGTGTAGCTCAAACCATCTTGTAGGTATCCTTCTCGAACACTTTTTTTACACCTGCATCATCCAACTTGGTTAAAAAAATTAAATTTTTTGCCAATGCAAGAATATGCAGAACACCCGAAAGTGTTCTAATCCTCCCACCTTGCAACTTCAACTTGACTTTTCCATGACTGATGATTCTAGCCTTCCCATCATCCACTAAGAAGTCATCACCACCATCATATTTCTCATACTCGCAGATCCACTCTCTATGGGGAGTGATGTGAAATGATGCATCTGAGTCAATCAACCATGCCTCATGTACTTGAAGAAGAATCCAAGTACACATCCCCACCTTCATATGAGGTGGTTTTGGCCTCTACAGAAGGAGCATCGTCAAATCCCTTCCCTTTCTCAGGAGATTTAGATTTACATTCCCTTTTGAAGTGCCCTTCCTTTCCACATTTCCAGCACACCTTTACAGGTTTTTCCTGGAGATTTAGATCTCCCTCTAGATTTAAATCTCCCACTTGAGGAATTATTTTTGTTTCTATTATGGGATTGTCCTTGTATAGACAAGGCATCACCATTCTGGCCCTCCATATTTTTTCATCTCATCTCCTCTGATAGCAAGGATGATACTATTTCATCAAACTGCAAGGTAGTTGCATTGCTACATATTACAACAACCAAACTATCCCACGATTCTGGTAGAGAACACAACAAACTGATGCAGTTATCTTCATTTGAAATTTTAATATCAACATATAGTAACTGGCTTACCATAGTATTAAATGCGTTCAGACGATCTGTCACCAAGTCTCAATATTTCATCCTCAAGTTATACATCTTTATCCATAGGAATAGTTTATTCACAAGAGACTTCAATTCATACAAATTGCCTAACCTATCCCAAAAATCCATCACTGAAGCTTCCCCTCATACATTCAACAATACTGAATCTGGGACACAAAATCGTATTGTGCTCTTTTCTTTCCGATACAACTTCGTCCAGTCTTTAGTTCACATTGTTGTTGGTTTAGTACCTGGATCTACTGTGATCAATTGATCTTTATCCACCAGCAAATCCTACATCTTGAGTTCCATAGCTCAAAACTCCAACCATTAAATTTCTCAATCTCTATCTTTCCACTTCTCGCCATCTTCTTTCACCACAAGAATCGATCCCGCAGATCTCCCACTGAACAAGGTCTACCAGAGGCCCAAGAAAAAACCCCTTAGTAGCAAAGGCATCCCCTTGAAGCAAAAACAACTTTGATACCAAATGTAGGTTTTAACCCTTTACAAAAATTACCTGCACACGAATTCTAAGAAAAAAAATAAACAATGGCGAGAGCATAAAACATAAAATAGATATACATAAAGATTTTCCCCTAGATCCCAAAATAAGGACTACCAGAATGATTTTTCATTATGTTCCTTTTAATGTTACAATACATACATACATATATATATATATATATATATAATATGTATAATATATAAATGCTGAATAATTCATAAGCCCCAATAAATTAACCCTAGATTTTAACATAACCATAGTTCCCTTTAACTCAGAAGTGCTTTAAGATGGATTAGGTTCATAGGCTTCTCGCACCACTGCCTACTGCACAATAGCTCGAAGTTTTAAATCATCCATTCCCTGTACAACTGCAACAAAAAATGTTTTCCCATGCTCCTCCACCTTTGCAAGTTAGTAGTGAGGGGCCCTCTAATCCTACTCCTCATATGCCCATGCTTACGTTCCAAGGAAACATCAATGTGACCACACAAGCTAAGTCATATGATACTCCTGAGTTGGGTTCTTCTTCTAAGGACTCACACAACTCGACTACTTCCACTGGAACTCTCACATTAGATTTGCATATATGGAGCCAGTTTATCGCCCACCTAAGGGTGTTGTTTTCAAGACTACACACAACCCCTCTACTGGGCCTGCCCAACATTACAATATTACTAAGGACTTAGCCGAAGCTCCTTCTGCAATGTCTACTTTGGATGTTTTCTAAATTCATCCTCAGCAACAAGATTTTTTTTCCATGATCAAACACATGAACCCCTCATACTAAAACATTATCACCTTTAATTTTGATAAGGCTACAATTTCAATTTCCCACCGAAACAAATTTCATATTATTGTGTATGGCTTTCAAAGGGATGTGCATCACAATTTGGTGGATGAAGGCTCCAACACTTATTTTATGTCAGCATCATGTTGGAAAGCTCTTGGATCTTCGATGCTCACTAGGTCTACTACCGCACTTTCCAAATTTGACGGGAACCATTTAGTACCTAAAGGGGTGCTTCCAAAGTTTTCCATTGATTCAGGGGGATAAATGCCTACATCAATGTTGAAGTAGTCGATGTTTCTTGAGACTATAACCCAATCCTTGGAGTTAGTTTTTTCTGTGCCATGACCATGGTTGTATCGTCTGTCTTCTGACTCATTTGATTTTCACATGAAGGTAATATTGTTACCATTGACCAATTGGACTATTTTGTAACATTCAGTCAAGTTACTGGTATGGGAAATTTGATCCCACTTGTTAGAAATCACCCCAGGCAATATGAGAGTGTTGTTGTGGGCTTATTCAAAAGCTCATCACTTATTAGTATCTTTCCTCAATTACTACCACCCAACATTCCTTCTTCCTCTTCTAAAGATCCTATGCATATGATCTCTTCTGAAACCTATGGACCCCATAGAACTCCTGATCCTTGGTGATGTCTCCTAATCTATGGAAGATGATCAAGCTTGTGACCATCCCCTGTCACCTTTAGTGGAAGATATTTCATCTTCGGTAGTCTCATCAATACATCCTGACACTGGTCAAAAACTCCATCCTAATATGGAATATGACCAAGATCCTTTACCCACACAGGCCATCACTCTGCCTATTCAACGTGACTCCCTTGACGATGAGTCTTCTTCAAAAGTCATATTAGAGGTCATGGATTCACCTATTGATCATCTTAGGGAGATTATGCCTCTTCATGCCTCTAGCCTTCCTAACTTGGAAAGGGTAGTGATTGACAAACAAAATCTCGAATCGACCCAAGCGGAATATCCTCGACCCTACTTGGATGTGCCACCCTTGGATTGTGTAAATTCTCGGGTTTCTAATGCTGAACTTGCCAATGAATTTTCAAACTTCTCTCCACCTCTTGACGAGTGCTTTATACCCCTTCTATGTGCTGATATTCCCTGTCAAGGAACTCCACTAGCTCATGAGACCAATCACCTTATATGTCCTCGAGTCATTCCTAATAATGCTATGGTTCTAGGTGTTTCTTGGTATCATCAACCTTTAGAAATCAGGCATTTCAGATTTCTATGGCATGGTACCATCATTGTGCATGATATGGTACCTCCACTCTTCTATGAGTTCATGTATGGAAAAACTTGTCCTGTGCCAGGTAGTAGGCACACTTTTACATGACCTATTGGACTAAGTTGTTTTTGTACATATTGTGCATAAGAGTGTGCATGCCACAAGTATTTTTCATGCCTTATTCATGCCAAATATCCAAAAAAAATAAAAATATGAAAAAATCAAATGAAATATATGGTCTCATTTTTACCTCATCCATGTTTGTCTCTTTCATTATTTAACCATCAATATATTCTTTCTAGATGGTTTTCATAGGATGGGGTGGTATTTCTATTGCGGTCTCCATTAGAACTTAGGCGTGTTTCTCTTGAACCTAACGTATAGGGGTAGGTCATCTATCACCGTCACTGATGCATTATTGATCATCATTGCCATTATTGTGCCTTACGTCTGACCCTATCAAGTTGCAAAATTAGCCACTCTTTTCTATGCACACAATAGCCTGGTAGTAGAGCTTACCTATACGTGGATGCCTTAGTTTAACACCTTTTTCCATATTGGTGTCCATGTAGTCATTTTTGCTCCTTTCCAGAATCCCTCCTTTTGACCCACCATGACCTAGAATTTGAGCATCATTTCCTCTTCTTTATCATATTTTTGCTCTTACCCCAAGAGGATTCCACACTTTATCCCTTGTGATTGTGAATTTTTATCAGCCTATTTTTGAACGATGAGCCTTGGTTTCTTCATTCCATCGTCATCATCTGTTTGGCATGCCATCCACTTTCTCTTGGTGTTTTACCCTTTCTTGGAGGAACCACTGTGATGAGTGGTATTATTAGTTAATTTCTTTACCATTTCATGTTTTGAGAAGTTCCACCATGACCAAAACTAGTTGATACCCTTTATACCACTCATTTCTCTAGGAGGATTTTATTTTAAGCTCTTCTCAGACTCCTTAATTTAAAAAATAGTGCAAAGTGAAATTGTCTCCTTCACGATAGTTAAAGTAATTGAAGGGACTTATATTCAATATAAGTTTAAACCTTTTCCAAAGTAAATAGACAAGTTAGAAAAAATGAATACTCTAGTTTATTATGGCTAGAATGCTGTCCCTTGTATTGTTTTATCTCCTTTTCAAGCTAGGAGAACTAAATTTGCAAAAAAGGAACCTATTGAGCATACTTGTCTTCTCTTCCATGCTCATTAAACCTTGAAGGAGACTAAAAGGGGAAAAGGGAATAGAAAATTAATGTTTGTTCGTCATCAAAATGGCAAGGTCCTTCATGTCACCCTTGAACATGGTACCTGTCTACATTATTATCTCACATTTGGGTTATAGCTTGCCTAGGAGTTGTACTATACATATGAGTTTCTATAATCCTCTTACTGGTTACTCTTCTAGTCATATGGAGCATGCTTCAATGCCTCCCATATCATTACATGATATCATGTAGTTCTCATTAGTCATGCTTTCAAGTCACTTTTGTGTTGTGCCGCTATGTGTTTAAGGGAAGCCTTAACTTGTGTCGGCCATCTACAGATGTTTGTTGACCTTTTTTAGTTGGCCATCTCTATGTCAGTTGTATTTCATCAACTCATCACTTCATCCATACACTACAACATCTTGATCTATTATGTTTCAATTGAAGGGGGATACATTAATGCCCTCCTTTGATGGATCTTCTCCTGTCTACTTCAGCTCATTATCTGGGAACTTGACATAGGAACTAGTAGTACCTTGGATCTTGTCGACCTCAGTGGCTGGATTTGTCATGATCGAAAATTGGTTTACATAATTCGCACCTAATCAGTTGATCTCACTGGTGTTCAACATCAACTCATCTATTCACACTTAGTGGATATTCCTGGGTACCTTGGGGTCCATCTTCCTCATTAGTGAATTCCCTCGCATTTGTTACTAGTTTACCTCATTCACTCGTAATCATATGGTTTTATCAACACATATATTCACATGTTGTAGAGTCATACCATCAAGGTTATGTCAAAGACCCTGGGTTAGGTACATCTCACTCTTATATCACACCCTTCCCAGGCTAGGTTGGATTTATGTGTCATTTTTTACCTTGAGGGATATTCTGGGCACTTCCTGTATGCCATTATCCATATTCCTCCTCATGTATATTATGACGTAGATCCACATTGTATTTATTAGTGGCTATTCTCTATTTGATGAGTCACATGGATCCACTGTGTATTATTCATGGCTATGTTTAGAATTTCATGTCATGTATCCATAATGTATGTTTCAGCGGCCATCTTTAGTATCTCTTTATGGGTGAGCATGGGTGTTCTCGTCTCATGGATGTTATCAACACAAATGATACTTCAACATTTGGTATCTTCCAATATAAGTTCTTGGATTTGTCTCCTCCCTCCTATTTTAGTCTCTAAACTTTATTATAATGCAGTTCAGCCATTAGTTACTCTTTTTACCTCATACATTAGGTGAAATATGTTATCATCCTATTTTTCTCCCTATGGTTAGTCCCTTTGTGTTACTACATTGTTGACCTATTTCCTTGGCCTCTTACCACTCCTTTCTTAGTGTTATGCCATAACCGCATGTAAGGAAGCTTATGAGTGTGGTTGGAAGGTTATAAATCCACATATAACACATATTCCCTATGGATATGATCAAATTTTGACAGTTTAGTCAATGTGGTTGCAAAAATTATTCCAGATGCTTATGGTTTCGAGGAGGTCAATTCGAATCATCACCTTATTTCCTCTATTCAAGATAGATAAGACACATTATTGAGAAGCTTCTTTTACTTCTCTTTGTACTAGGTGTCTACATTCATCCTCCTTAGAGTGTTATGCTTCGGATTTATACTAGGCTATGTTAGAGGGTCAGGCTAGTAATAATATGAGAGTTATATGAGAGAGATGTAGCTATAGAGAGTCATATGTTTTTTCTAGTGGTTTAGTTATGAGCGGTGCATGTTTCCTTGAGTCCTTATTCATTATAGTGGGTAGACTCTACTAGAATTAGGAGAGGAAAACCAAAGCTGAAGGTATTGATGTACATTTAATTTATGTTTAGTTAAGATTCATGTTCCATTATTTTACATTCATGTTTGTAGCAATTTATATTCACATGTTTCTTTATGTTTTGAGCTAACAATCATCTGCGGAAGACTACTTTTTGTCTCTTTTATTTGTGTTTGTGTGTGGGCTTTGGATCAATAGTGGAAGAGAGAGATCTCCAGATTGGAGAAAGAGAATTTTGCATCAAGCATAAAACCCTTCGACAACATACAAGGAGGTTGAGTATAAGTTTAAAACCTATAGAAATAATAACCACATGAATGTCTACTTGCCTCACCATTTGATTGGGGGATTTTTATTGTCTTGATTTAGCCATCCTTTTTTCTTTATGGTAATCCTAATAGGGCATAGGATTATGGATCAATGGCTCCTTATCTGTAGAATTTACCACAACTATTCATCCATGAAATACCAACACATATTGATAGCCACTGGCTACTTCACTTGGTGTACATAGGTTTCACCTTTTAGCACCATCAAGGATTAAGTGATCATATAATTCTTAGAGCAAAAAATAATGACCATGTTTAGAATTTTCCATCTTTGAAACTAAATGAAATTTCACTAGATAAAGGAATTATTATGAGACATTTTTCCATGTACTACATGCAAGGAAATGGATTGGCCAAATCTAGAAAGAAAAATTGATCAATATTTTGAACAAACCATAGCTGATCAATAAATAAACTAGTACAATGCCCTATGGGAAAAATGAATCACACACAAGGTATTTATAGGAAATTCCACTTTCTTTATTGTATGTGGCAAGAAGGCGATACTACCACCTAAAATGTTCCTACCTTATAGTAAGATAGCCTTAGACTCCCAAGGTCAATTTTTGTTAGTCATTTAGAGAAGTATAAACACCTTGCTTAAACTTGAAGATGAATGAAATGAGGCTCGACAAAAGTTCACCACTCATCAATAAACAATTAAAATGTGGTTTGATAACAGAGCCATTGGTGAGAAATATTTTCAAGCAGGAGACTTAGTGCTATATTGGGAAAAAACCAATGAAGAAAGAGGTAAAGACACCAATTTTCAACCCCTATGGCCTGATCCCTACATTATTCATTAGAAAATTGGCTTAGGAACATATTGTATACAAAACCTTGAGGGAGAAGTTGACCTCCTCTCACTAAATGTCCAAATTATTAAGGTATACTTTATGTAAATATCATTCCATATACATAAATCATTATGATTTTCTTTTGATTTTGGTAGTATTCTTTTATATCATTTTATATCGTATTCAATTTGATTTCTTCTTAGTAAATAAATAAACCTAACATTATTCTTCATGCATTCACTCTCATGAAAATATTATTTGACGAAGCTACTTCATTAGTAACTACACTCATTAGACAATGAATCCATTTGTGAGATTAAGACAAACTCACCAACATCACAAGCATTAATTCTACAAACATATAATATCATGACTAGAACATGGGGAACACTATGAAAAATGGAAATGATGGAAAGAATCTAATCCAATGACTGATCTAGTTGAGAAGTTTCAATTTTCCTAGAATATCTCAACGATGGCCCTCACTTTGATTTGAGGGCTTAGGCTCAAGAAGTGATGTCAAGGACACATATTAATAACAATCAAACTTTGTAGTCTCTAAAGGTATTATCCTGTCTATTGTTCAAGATCTAATGATCCAATTTAGAGTGAATGATCCCTCCAAAACAAAAATAAAAAGGAGAGAAAAGAGTATAATAGATGAATATCTATCAATGAAAACAAAACCTGAAGCTTAAGAATGGTTTTCTGAGTAACTCATACATACAAGCATCTTTGTTAGGGATATGGACTCTCACTGGTATTGAAGCAATGCTTGTGATTTTTGTGACTCTATTAGGGCTATGGATGCTTGCTAGTAGCAAGGAAACACCATAAACTAATTCCTAGATTCTTGATATTTTCATCTTATGACACACTATTGTTGTGTTAGAAATATGATTAAATTGAGAATTGTGGGGTGAATCAAAATAATGAAAAATTTCAACAATTATTAGCAATTTAGAGTATCCCAAACCATTCAACAATGAATAAAAAAAACAACGCATAAAAAACCATATGTACATGGGAACCCATAAAGGGATAAAACCATAAAAAACATGTTATTGTAGGCTACAACCTATGGTGACATCAACTTTTCTAGATCCAACTAGAAGGAAACAAACATCTACTGAATTTACAAGGACCCTCTTAAAGGAAACACCCTCTCCTTTACTTTTACATGCACCAACATGACGGAGGCATCGACCTATAATGTGTAGGGACCAAACTGATTTTCCTAGTAGATCCCTCTTTGATCCATTTTCAAACATAGATGCACAGGCTTTCCTTCCATGTTAAACATCAGAATTATTATATTTTTATTTTAGCTCTCACTCAATTAGATATTCAACTACATCTAAAACATGCTCAAACTATCAACATTTCAATCAATCACATATGTAGAAACTATCTTTATTCTACATTTCTTTCCTCAAGCATGGATCTGATCACAACTTTTTAGTTATGCTTTGGAATCTCTTTTCTGTATTTTGTTACAATAACCATTAAGGGAATTTTGAGGTCTAAAATGGGATTCCTATGGAAAACATAAAATAATAGTTATGACTTTATAAAAGAAAACAAAGAAAACAATCTTTTTATGTATTTTCGACTTATCTCTTTGTAGCTTTCCTCAAATTTCAAGTGTGTACACTAGTTGGATACACAATTCAATTTCACATCCAATGAATACCTTGTTATAGCTCCAAATATCACTCTTGATGCTTGTGATGCTGCACTCATGGCCTAGAGCAACCGCTCCTTCCAAACCTGGTCCAAAAAATTTAAAAAACAGTGTTTTACTCCCTATACGTGACATTACCCTGAGCTAAACATGTGTGTACGTGGGTCTGTGTATACCAAACCCACGTATATGTCTTAAAACACTTTAAGAAATTAAATATCCTTAATTCTGGGTGGAGATCACGAGTTTCACCTGTTGATTACCTATTAGTGCCCGTGGCCCAACTGTTCCCAACGAATTCCCAACTAAAAAACTACTTTGGGAGAAGTATAAAAGGCTTCAATGGGAAGGCCTAAAAGAAGAGAGAATAGAGAGAAAGATCACTCTGCTGAGATTATCCCTGACCAGGTCTAAAGATCCTTGTGCTTCCAGCACTTCCCCCATTATAGGAAACTCTTGTTTCCTTGTGTTATGATGTCTTTTTACTACTTGAGATATCTTGGAGTAAGTCATGGAAGGATTTTTTTGAAGGCTTGAGATTGGAAGAATCTAGAGGATGGTTCCCCTAGGAGCCTGCAAAAGGATGACTTAGGTGAAATCATTCCTTTCTGTACTTTAGTTATCTATAATCAAAGAAACACTTGTCTTGTTCCTAATGTAAATCTTCTTCATGTTTATGATATCAATGTTATGATTCACATATGAATGGTTGTTTTAATTGTATAACTAACTACCTTTCAATATGCTATGAAGATGATTTCTTTATGATGTTTAGTCCATATACTGCCGTGCTTTCTTGAATTGATGGTTTTGCAGGTTGAAGGACTAAAAGAGACTCCAACAGAGTTTGGACACTCGCTAGATCTTCTCAAATGAAGGACCCCCAGGTGCACCTCTCATCGTAGAGTTTGTTTATATTAGCATCATGGCTGTGTGGAACGTGTGTTTTTCTTTATAGATAACCCCCGATATGCTAGGGTATCAACCCAAGACCCTAGGGGAATTTATCCCTTAACAAAATTGGCAACTCTGCTGGGGACAACAGTATTGTTGTTCCTGGTTTGGGTTTATTCAAGCCAATCAAGGCTCAGCTGTTTATTTGCTTGCTGTTACTGTGTAGTCTATTCTTGTAGGAACTTGAATTGTAAGTTTGATTAGTTTCTTCAGACTATTTTTTGTTTTTTCTTGTAATCTTTTATATACGCTATTTTTCTAGTTTATAGAAGCGTATATACGCATGTTTCCTTAAGTAAACCCGCGTATACACATGTTTCCTTAGGCTGAATAGCATATACAAGTAGCTATTGTTATGAAACCAACTCAAGAAAAGATAGAAAAGATAGATCAACGCCTTAGAATTCAGTCTCTTCGAGGGGGAAACCTCCTTTACATTACATAAATGAACAATTCTTGGATGATACAAATGACACAACCTCCTTTCTATATAGAGGAGTCTAAGGAGTCACAATATAACCTAGCCGACCTAACAATAATAATATAAAGCCACAAAAATAACAATAAGGGATTCTATGGGGCACAGTAACAACAACATGGGGGCAATAGGGGCACAACAATATTAATAAGGGGTACAACTACAATAGTAATGGGGTAATCACTAGTATTATAGGGACCCAACATGCCCTCTCCTTCAAAAAAGTGTTGTCCTCAACGCTTGAGTAGTTCTGGGTACTTCTGTATAAAATTCTCATCTTTATATGTGGAATCTTCCGCAGATAAGTTCTTCCACTTGATAAGATACTCCGAAATTGATCGATTTCGTAGCTGTCGAGAT
>APFE031391131.1:56893-137017 GCA_000404065.3 Pinus taeda
CAAGAGCATGGTACAGCAGAATAGATGTTTATCTGATTGAGAATGGGTTTGATAAGTGTGATGGTGAACCCACACTCTACATAAAGGAGAATGACGGTAAGATTATTATTATTGTTTTATATGTAGATGATTTGATTTTTACTAGCAATGATGCTTCACTCATTGCTGATTTTAAAGCAGTCATGAAAAATGAATTTGAAATGACTGACTTGGGCTTCTTAAGATATTTTATTGGAATTGAAGTAGACCAAAGTGAAAATGGTGTTTTCATTTCTCAAGATAAATATGTAGAAGTTGTGTTGAAGAGATTTAACATGTAGAACAGAAGGCAGCTGTGACTCCAACTGTAGTGGGGTTGAAATTGACCAAAGAAGACAGCAGCAAGGATTTTGATCCAAAATTGTACAAGAGCATAGTTGGCAGCCTTATGTACTTCACTGCAACTAGGCCAGACATTATGCACGCTGTGAGTTTAATCTCCAGATTTATGGAAAGACCGAAAGAGACTCATTGGCAGGCAGCCAAGAGGATTCTAAGGTATATGAATGGAACGAAGGGGTTTGGTATTTTATACTCCTCTTCTAAAAGTTTCATGTTGACAGGTTACACAGACAGTGATTGGGCTGGAAATGTTGATGATAGAAAAAGCACATCAGGATATGTGTTTCATATGGGATCGGGAGCCATCTCATGGGCTTCCAAGAAGAAACCAGTTGTGGCTTTGTCAATAGCAGAGGCAGAGTATGTGGCAGCAACAGCAACAGCATGCCAAGCAGTGTGGCTGAGAAGAGTTCTCAGAGATTTGTGTCATGAACAAGAAAATGGCGACAACCATTTACTGTGACAATACTCAGCAATAGCTTTTGTCTAAAAATTTGTTTCATAAAAGAACAAAGCACATAGATACCAAATTTCACTTCATACGTGAATTGGTTAACAATGGTGATATTGTTTTGCAGCACTGCAGAACAGAGGATCAGCTAGCTAACATCTTGACAAAACCATTAGCAAAGAAAAGTTTTGATCATTTTAGGAAATGCCTGGGTATGCAGCAGTTGAAATTAAGGGGGAGTGTTGGAATTTAATTCCAACTGCAACACAATAAATGATGAACAAAAATCTAATCTTCAGCAGATATTTCAGATTGTCCGATGCCGCAAAGTCTTCTGATATTTTGCACATTGATGAGCATTAAATGCGTAGAATTTAATTCCCCTGCAACCGCCAATTTAATTTCAAGTGAGAAAGTCATCACCGCTTGCTGTAATTATTATGCAGATAAGCGTCAGTAGATATTTTGGTTATTTAATCAATTAAACTCAGATATTTATTTTCCTATAAATGTAAAGAACAACAGTTCTGTTTTTAGAGAGGTGCAAGAGATTTTGAACAGCAGTTCTGTCTTTGTACTCTGAGAGAAAGAGAGAAGGTTAGAAGAACATAGTGAGTCTCTTCTGTAAATGCACAGCAGTGCTGAACCTGCAATTTTCAGAGATAGTGAAAATTGATTTATGGAACTGAAGTGTTCCTTTCTGTAATCCCTCTGTCACGAGGAAGACGAATTTGTATCAGTTTGTTTACTGTTTATGAATACAAGTTTACTGTTTAGCTTGATTTTTTGTTGCTGTTACACCAAGCGTCAATTGTCTCACTGTAAGTCTAAAGGTGACTTGACGCCAACTATTTTAGTTGCTGTTACACCAAGCGTCAATTCTCTCACTGTAAGTCTATAAGTGACTTGACACCAATTATTTTAGTTGCTGTTACACCAAGCGTCAAAGTCAAAAAGTGACTTGTCATCAAAAACGTGTTGCCATTACACCGAGTGACTTGACGTCAAAAATCGCGTTGCTGCAACACCACGATCAGCGTTGCTGCAACACCAAACTGTGTTGCTGCAACACCGTTTCCAGCAAGCAGTTTTCTGTTTTTCTGTGTTAACAGAAACAGAGTGTTATTCCGCGTTGCTGCAACACCAAGTCCTGTTGCTGCAACACCATTTCCAGAAAATGAAATTTTCAGTTTTCTGTGCAGAAACAGAGTAAAAACAGAGCATTCTTTTTTGTCTGTCTGTTATGGAATTTAGCAGAAAATTCCAACAACCGTCCCAAAGCCTCCTTCTCCCAGTCTTATCTTGAAGTTATCTGTTGCTTTCTTCAGTTCTGCTAAGCTGAAGTTCTTGAATCCCCAGGGGATGTCTGAGTAGGCTAGACGTTCATAGCCAAGATCTCTATACGTTCTGGACATATACCACCAACCAAGTATTACACAAAACAACTCTGCAACGCTAAATGCAATAGCAAAATATCTTAGCGCAGATTTGACATTAGGGTTACTTGTCTTATGCCTTTTGCCTTCGTCCGTGGAAGCCGAACCGTTTAATGGCAAAAGGCTGAGGCGCACTGGTAATATTAAAAACAGTGGAATCATTACTGGAAACTTTGATGTACATGTTTCCCACCTCACCGGGAGATCGAAATCCATTGATCAATAAATACTTGGGATAACACAATCCGTAGCCATGCAATGTGTAGACAAAGCCTTCACAACAGCTGTCATTCATACACACAAATTTACACTCTTCTAGCGTAAGCTCAGCAAGGGAAGATGAAGAAGCTTTGTACGGGACGTGCGGTGCCCATTTAGTTCTTGATTTCGCTGGCAACCTTGGAACCAATTGGTGGAATCTTTCATGTGAAAACTAGGGGGACATGTACAACTGGACTTTGGAGTGTATATGCACAGACCGTACATTCCACAGAAGCCATGAACTCTGCATTGATCAGGGACCGCCATCCAAACAATGGTCCATGTACCCCACCAAACTGTATAGCCTTCCACCAAACTGTATAGCCTCAGGTTTCCATCAATGTCTAGAGTTAATCTTCTCTTGGGGCCTTCTCCATAATCTGATGTCGCAATGTTAAACCCCGCCATAAGGCCCGTAGTTATGCTTCAATCCTGATCCGTCATCGTAACTGAGTCAAAGAATGCTGGAGCTATCAGAGTAGAGACGATAGTAGCCTCGTTTAAACGTGCCCTTTCCCAATCTGGATATTAACTGCATATTATTCCCGAGGGGCTGCAGTGGAAGAAGAGTATCGGTTGAATACTGGAAGCTTTCCCACACATGATCTACCGAAAAGCCACGTAATACCAGATTTCCCGTTTCTAAAAGGGCAACCTCCTTTACATTGGAGTTATTGCCGGTATTGGTGCTCCACACAACTGATCTGTCTGCATCCGGCAGAAGGAGGTTTCCATCTTTTCTTAGAAGAAGACGAGAATATCTTTCGTTGACGGGTTGGTCTCTGTTTGCCACCCAGGCAACTGTTCGGTCGCGTGTCTGAGTATACCAGATGGAAAAAACATAAGCATTGTCACCCACCATTTAAAATCCAGCAGAAAACATTTCATGGGGAGAAACCAAGCAGGTTGTGTTCTGTTGAGGAGTCAGTGAAGAACCGAGCTTCAGCACATCTTTTTTAATGTTACACTGATTATTGGAAATGTAAATTCCAGAAACATGGCTGCAAGCGAACAGAAGCATCAAACATGTTAGCTGAGTGGAGAAGAAGCGCGAGTGGAATCCCAGCTCTACTTCCATTGCGGCCAGAGGTATTAATCAAATCAGGAAATCCTCTTTGTTCTCACCCAATATTGAAATGATTATAATATTAAGTAATATTGGAAGATAAAACTTTCTCACCCAATGCACATGAAACATAAAAAAAAATTTAATTAACAAATTTATATGAAATCATTAATATTAATTTATTTTTCCAAAATTATTTTTATTTAATAAATTCAATAAAATAACGTTAATAATATTTAAAAATTTAAAAAAATTTCAATATAATTATCAAATAGTAGATTTTATAAATTATTTTAAAATGTGAAATATCATATAAACTTGGCCGTGTAAAATTAATTTATTTTTTAATTATTTAATTTTTAAAATAATATAATTATTTGAATAATAAATATAATAATAATATAATTCTCTATTGAGAAGTGCCATGGTGAAGTTTTATGCTAGTAATTAAAAGCTTTCATTTTTTCGACATGATATTTTGGGAGATTGGCTATGTATTTGACTAGGCATAGGCCTATAAATAAATGCAAAAGACTTTTAATGCCTCAAAAAAAAAAAAAAAAAACTTTATTCGGAATAAGTGGAAAATGGTCTAAGAATATTGACGCCTCACAAAGAAAACTTTATTTGGAAAAAAGTGGGAAAATGTTACTAAGAATAACCGCAAAAGGCTTTTAAGGCCTCAGAAAGAAGACTTTACTCAGAAAAAGTGGAAAAAGGTTGCTAAGAAGAAACACAAAAGGATTTTAATGCCTCAGAAAGAAGACTTTATTCCGAAAAAGTGGAAAAAGGTTGATAAGTGCACTCACTTGATCAAAAGTTGGCAGTCTGTTACATTCAACCCTAACATAATTTGTTTCTAAACGTCCTGATTTTTGCATTATTATATGTCAAGGTCCAATGGAGGAGAAGGATTGGTGTCATATGAAATTTCCAAATGCCAAGGATCTTACCTTAAACTTTTCTGCAAGTGAATACTTTCTTCCACCATTTATGAAATCAATGCATAAATTAAAGGTTCTAATAATTTTCAATCACAATTATAAGTGTGTTAGACTCCAAGGCATATCAACCTTGTCTTCATTAACTCTGTTAAAAGCTGTTCAGTTAGAGAGAGTAATTCTTAGTCCTCTTCAAGGATACTATCAATGCTCACAAAAAATAGAGAGGTTAAAAGTTGTTTAGTTAGAGAGAGTAATTCTTCCTCCTCTTCAAGGATACTATCAACCCTCACAAAAAATAGAGAAGTTATCATTGATTCTTTGTGAGGGTCCAAATGCTATAACAACTACCTTTGGCCAATCACATCAAAGCCAACATATTTTTTTTGGCATGAAAGTTAACTAGAAATGGTTTTGTTCCATATAAGTGATTAATGTGTGATTTTTCATCTGCATAACAATTTGACAATTAACCTACCATTTACTACCTTTAATGCTTGAAATGCATTTCTTTGGTGTTGTTAAGTGTCTATCTCAAATATGCATGCAATGGTTATGAGTGTCATAATGCCTACCTCTGGCTAATTGCATCAAAGCCACCCTGATAAATTCTATTTGAAAATGGTTCTGGGTCATAAGCGATTAATGTGTGATTTTCCATGTGCATAACAATTTGATGGGAAATTTTCCACCTTATATGTAATTTGTTGAATTCAAGTATTCTAAGTTCTACTAAAATCACTTGCAAATTCATATGTCAAAGTTGAGCTTTCTTAAAAATACAAAACCTAAAAATAACTAAAATCATCTAACTAGAAACCCTATTTTATTATTTCTAAATAATTGATCTCAATACTTTTTTTTGCATTACAATGTACTAAGTGAATCCAATGATTGACTATAAGATCTAGACTAACATGGTTGATAAGTTGCATTCTAATGCTAAGCTTAATGATCCTAAGAATGAAATCAAGTCATTAAAGTGAAGTTCCATGGCAAGGCAAAATAACTAAGAGATCAATTTGATTCTATTTTAGATTCTTTTCCACGATATGTTTTATAAAATGTTTTATTTTATTATATTATATATAGTTTTTTATAAGGTTTTTGTTGCTGATGATTAGGGTTAATCCTTAGTACAAACTAAGATTACTTTTTATGATATTTTGTTTAAAATGATTTATTTTATTGGATCATATAAAGTTTTATGTAAAGTTTTGTTGTTGATGATTAAGGTTATTTTGAGTAGTTAGAAGAAATTATTATTATCCTCCCAGATTCAACTTCCTATATATATATAATATATATATATATATATATATATATAATTGTTTATACATTTGAAGTTAAACAATTATTAAAAAATACTATGAAATTTACATTATAAAATACCATAAAATTTACGTAGTATTAAGTTTTGATTAAAAAATATTATTAGATTTATCTTTTTTAACCGAATGGAAATAAATATGTACATAATAAAAGAATATATATATTTCAATTAAAAAATAAAATTAATATCAACCTAACTAACAACATAGTATCAACGTAACTAACTTAGAAAAAAAAATAATGAATTTTCATTTAGAAATATAAAAAACATTATATTAAATTTTGATAAATAATATTATGAAATCTATGTTTTTTTTAAGTTAACGCTTATGCTAAATAAATAAATATCAGCGTCAGCTTACAACGAAAACCTAGTTAATTATAATCAAAGTTATATTGACAATAACAAAGAATAAATCTAGCTCACATATCAAATCTTTACCTGGGTTCCACCTCAGAAATTGAAATCGGACGGAAATTGAAAATAAAAAATTGTACAATGTGGAATAAGCAGGTGAATTTGGAAATTAGCAGAAGAGGAACATGTCAAAACATACCAGGCTTAAGAAGCACCATACGTAGAGGCACCACCATAGACGAGGGTAGCGGTTGCGGGTGTTTACGTTTCATCAGTCATGACCGAAAACTAGCCAGACAAAATGAAATCGCAGTGGAGCGACTTCACGCAATCTGTCACTCCAGACTATCGGATTGAATTGTAACTGATTGATATTATTTAGTTTATATTAAATCAAGTTATATTAGAGATTATTTAGTTTATATTAAATCAAGTTATATTACCAAGTAAGAAATAACAATAAAAAAACCCAAGCACTACTACATTAAGGGCACTTTTAAGACATTTTTTAAGACAAAAGAAATATTTTGTCTTAAAAAGTGGATTTTTATTTTGGTTATTTTACATTAAAATTTAATATTAATTGAATTGTCTTCAATATAAAATATAAGACAAAAATAGTTTGAAGCAAATACATTTAAGACAAATCTTTATGTTTAAGACAAAAAACAGTCTGAAACAAATATATTTTAAGATAAAACTTTATTTTAATACAAAAAGAGTTTAAGACAAAACTTTAAATTTAAGACAAAAACAATTTGAGGCAAAAATATTTTAAGACAAAACTTTATATTTAAGACAAAATAGTTTAAGGGGAAAATATTTTAAGACAAATCTTTATATTTAGGACAAAAAAAAATTGAAACAAAAATATTTTAAGACACTTTATATTTAAGGAGAAAACAGTTTATGACAAATCTTTATATTGAAGGCAAAAACAATTTGAGACAAAACTATTTTAAGACAAAAACAGTTTAAGACAAAACTTTATATTTAAGAAAAAAATGTTTCAAGACAACTTTATATTTAAGACAATGGCCACTTAAGACGAAACTCATTTAAGACAAAAACATATCAATTCAAGACAATATTATCTACCAACTGCAAAATTGATTCTCACATTGCACCCTAAGTTCGCCTACTTGCATGCTACTATTGTTCTGCACCTATATTGAGGTTTCTATTTCACTTACCATTCATGGTATCTTATATAAAAACAACGATTTGTTGGGCTCTTTGTTTTTTTGGGGTAGCCGACTTTGAAGAATGCAACAAATTTTCTTGGAAAAGTTTACTGAACATGAATTCATCTTATGTCCCTTTGATCTTTGTTCATACAATTAGAGACAACTTGTCTTTTGTTGCATTCGACACTACTACACAGAGGGGGATTTTAAGACAATAAATATTTTGTCTTAAAATTTTCAATACGAGGGGCTAGTAAAAAAGGTAAAGGATTAGGAGTTCGTATTTACATTGTTGATGGGTTCTTTAAGAAGTGGAGAAATGGAGGCCGATAATAACTAATGGGATTTAGGGTGATGGAGGCTAACAACAGAGGTGTGCTTCATGGGAGGAACAATGGAGGAACTTCCACTAAATGTGGATAGGCAATAACATAGTTGGAGTACTTTTCAGGGTCTCCATCGATTGTGTTTTACTATGTGTTTCTTGATTGTTTCATTTATTTTGAATGCTACTTCTTCTTCTTCTTTTTTCAGAAAGAAAAAAGAAAACATTATGTTTGAATTAAGATATAAGGATCGTACATAATTTAGATTCTAGTCATTATATTATCCTTTCATACTTCTCCTATCATTCCTATTCCCATACATTTCTATTTTCCTGTTCTATAAAAAGTGTATTTCTTAACATCAAACTTTAGCTTATAACCATTATATTTTCATATATGAACACTTTCATTATCTAAAGATACATAACTTCCATCAAAATTAGGTCTATGTTAAAATGTCTCCTAAGTGTATTTGATGCAGCCTGCATTTACCATGATAGCCTGCTAAAAAAGTTATGTATTTCCTTCAAAATACCTCTTTTAGATAGGAGGTTCGTTGTCTAATTATGTTCTCTATTTATATGTTGGAAATGTATATTATTAAAAGTCCTTACCATGTTCTGAATCCTCATCATCCAATTTGCAAGTATGGTGGGATTGACATTAGTATGCTTGTTTACCTAGTCAATGATTCCTTTTGCATCCCCATATACCTAAATTTTGTCTAACCTTAACCATTTTTCTGCGATAAGGATTCCCCTAATGTTGTAATCTATGATTTGTTGTTTGATCGCATTCCGCCCTCCCACCATAAGTGGAAGAAATTATCAAGCTTAGTAACTATGAGTGCACCACATCCACATTTCCTTCGATTGTTGGCTCCGTCAAAAAATCCAACTGGATATTCTTCCCAAATATCAATGAATTTTCATTTCTTGTTCTTGTTAAACTTGATCACCATCCCGATCTCATTGAAAAAAGCAATTGTCTTGATAATGACTTCTCTAACAATCACAGTTTTCTGATAAAAAAGGTTATTGTTCCTACTTCGCCATATAATACATATGATATATAATGGGAGGGACCTATACTTCATGTGTGAAGTGAACCCTGAAAAAATACATCTGAACAAAGGTTGATAAGTTCCAACAAAATGAAGCTTCATTTATTCCATAACCACATCCCAAATCAGCCTCGCATATGAGCATTTGATCAATAAATGATTTGTATCTCCTCCACCCCCCCCCCCCCCCCCCACCATGCATAGAGGGCATATTCCAAGACCAAGAACCCACACCTTTGTAAGTTGTCCCATGTAATATATGATCATGTTCTGCCAGCCAGAAGATATTCCCCTCCCCCCCCCCCCCCCCCCATGCATAGAGGGCATATTCCAAGACCAATGAACCCACACTTTTGTAAGTTGTCCCATGTTAATATACGATCATGTTCTGCCAGCCAGAAGATATTTTAATTTGTTCAGGAGATTCCATCTCCATATATCCCGTGCACGCTTATTATAGTCATTGATCCTCTCAGGCCTTGGAAACTTCAAGTAGATGTCTTGGACCATCAGATTGTTCTTTTTCATTTTACCCCCCCATATCATATAGTCTTTCTTATCACAAAGAGTGATGCCAATATAATGAAGTTGCACTATGTGTGACCCCCATTTTTCATGATATGTCTCTGGTGTGCCAAGATCTTCGACCCTTCCCCAACTCTGTTGATCAATGTTTTGAGTCCTTGACAAATATATCCACTGCAAGCAGATAATGTCCTTTCTGTAAAGGATTTTCAATGTATGAAAGGATATTGAATGATTTCCAGCCTTCCTCGTGATGGCAGCTAATCTAATTTTGATCTTGGATCCATCACCAACCCCCAAAAGGACAAACCCCAACATCCAATGTAGAGTGTGTTGAAAAGTTTAACTAGGTTCGGTCTTCATAATGACATGTGTAAATATGATTTTATGTAATTGATGTAAAGAAGAAAATAATTTTTTTTTGTAATGCTTGAATCATGGGTTTCATGATCAAGGAATTTTATTTTAGTTAAGGTTCCCATTGTGACCCTTTTGGTTTTTCATAAGTCATAATATTCTATTGAGTCAATGTTATGTATGGAAGACCCTTCTTGGGCATGTTACAAATATATGTGAGTCAATGAAAGAATCAAAGAGACCCTCCAAGATCAAGCTCAAGAATCTCTTTCAAGTCGGCCTTAAATGAAATTATGAAGCTTCACAAAAGGAAATTTCGGCTCACACACATCTCAAGTCGGCCAATTTACATGGGAAACCCACTATAAATAGGGAAACTCAACCTCATTTCAAGGACATAATTTCAGTCAAGGAGAAGTAAGAATAAGGAGTGCGAGAATCATTAGGAAAGCAACCTCTTAACCAACGAAGAGAAGGAAAGGAAGAGTGATTTCCTTAGCTTTGTTTTTGGGTCTGTCTTGGGTTGAATCACTCCATAGGTGCAAAGTATAGATGATATCTATTGCAAAAAAAAGTCAAAGTACTGCAGTCCCTTTTGAAGGTCAAGTCAAGGAGAAAACTAAGTAGTATTTTAAGTTGAGTTGTCAAGGAGGTAGCCTCCAACTAAAGAGAAGGAAATTAAGGTTCAAGAGAAGGTCATCTACATGTACTAGGGTTTATGAATTAGGGTCGAGAAGTTGTAGGTCTGAAGTAGAGAAAAGGAAGTCCATATCTGAAAGGTAGTAGAGGAATAAAGAAGAAAAATGTAGTTGACTATCATTGACTCTATTAAGAAATATAGGTCAAAATAAGAAGCTTGGTGCAATGGTCTTGGAGAGGTCAAATAGATCAAGATTCTTGGTCTTGGTATTCATCAATTGAAGTCTCTATAATGAGAAGAATTTGTTTGGGTTTTCCTCTCAAGTGGGAGAGGTTCTGGCCCTGACTAATCACCTATATTATGTGTCTCTTGTCTCTTTATTGTTTATGCTTTGGTAGTTATTTGATGAATAACACTATAATAATCTAACTAAAGAGAAGATAATAATCTAAAGGAGTAGAAATAATTCACAAGAAGTTACCATTACAAGAGAAATCACCTAATTTCTATGTCCTAGATTTCTCAGTAGAGTGTGCATCATACTTCTCCATGTCTGTGATATAACAGATTTCTTCGTGGCACTGCTGCTAATCCATGAGGAGAAATTTTGACCAAACATATATCTTTCCTTAATGATATGAGACCACACACCATTTCTAGACACTTCCCTCCACATATTTTTTAAAGTCAAATCCTTGTTAAAAGTGGATGTATCTATGAAACCCCAACCTCCTTTGTCCACTGGCCTTACAAGTGTTGACCAACGTACCATAGGAATTTTGTCTTGTAACTGTGTTCCAGCGCATAAGAAGTGGCTCATGATGGATTGTATCTTATGTATGATCTCCCATGGCATTAAATAAAGGTGGATACAATATATCTAAATGTTTTGTAGCATTGATTTCATCATTACCATCCTTCCACCCATCGTCAACCATCTTTAGTTCCAACTATCCAATTTTTTTGTGAAATGTTTCAATTAACCATACCCAATCCTAGTTATAGTATCCTTTCGGTTTCATCTTAAACCTAAGGTAGGTGAAACCATAATCCAAGATTGATGATGCTACTCAAAACATATCACATATGTCCTTTGTTACATTCTCCTCACTATCATCTTGTAACAAGATCAATTTTCCTTCATTCATGCACAAACCAAACACAAATCCAAATGATTTAATGAGTTATCTCATGGTTCTTCACTCCCCCACCGTGGATTCCCCACAGTCGGTAAATTATCATCTATGAACATTAATGAGAGATGGAAATATTTCTGGTTACTCTGATACCTTTAATAATTCCATTATCCTTTGACACCTTCATTTTTCTACTAAGAGAAAGAGTAATGGAGACATGGCACATCCCGGTATAATTCCTCTATATGCATTGAAAAACTGTGAAGGAAATCCATTAATAATGACAACAAAATTTGTAGTTTTACAACAAGCCAAAATCCATTTATTGTTAAATAGAGACATACCATATTTTAGCAAGACCAAGAAGAGGAATTCCCAGTCAATGCAATCATATGCCTTTCTCAAATCTACCTTTAGAAGGAAATCTCTTTGTTTCCGTGTTTTATTAGAGTGCATAATCTCTTGGGCAATACCAATTACATCTTATATTTGTCTAACTTCTAAGAAACCAAACTATTCCTTTGTAATACGCTTCGACAATACTAGCTTCAACCTATTCACAATCAATTTCGATATCATTTTGTACACCACGTTACAGAGAGATATGGGATGATAATCTGCAAAGGTTCTTTGTTCAACCCTTTTGGGGATTAATGCTATGAAAGTCACATTTATGGCCCCTGAGATGAACCCATGAGTCCTAGATTCTTCAGCTACTGCCAACAAATATGGGATCATCAAATCAATGAAGTGAATAAAAAGTTCAACCCCCCACCCATCCAAGCCCAAACTTTTCTCCTTTTCAAATTCGTTCAATATCTTCATCAATTCCTCCCTTGTGATTGGTTGTCCCAATCTTTCATTATCCTCCGATGTGAACATGCTTGGAACTTCTTCGATGAAATTCATTTGCAACCAAAAAGATGTCTCTTGTTTTGAGAATTCACCTTTGAAATGTGTGAATGTTTCTTCTTCAATAGATCTCTATGAACGAAATATGTTTATGGCTTCATCTCTTATCCTCGTTATGGAATTGATATGTTTCCTCGCATTGAAATGTGTGTGGAAATATCTAGTATTTTTATCGCCAACTTTTATCCATGTTGCCCTACTCTTGATGCAGATGTATTCTTCCCATGAACGAATAATTTCCCTTCTCTTACACTCCTATTCAATGATCCTGTGTCGAATTCCTCTGAGAAGAATAATGGGTCCTAAGGATCATTGAAATAACATAGGAAAATGTTAATCTCCCTAAGAGCTTTAGTTTCACCCTCCTTCATCCCCCTAATCCATTCCTGAGTGACCCTTTTAGCTCTCTAAGCTTTTGACATATGGATGTCATGTGATTCTGTGTAGGAGGATCAATGACCAAGACCAAACATTTCAAACTAGAGCCCCAAATTCATCCATTTTAAGCCATTTCAGGTTGATTTTGAAGGGTTATGATCTCTTATGTTCCCCTTCATCCCATCTCTGTGTAATGAGCAAGTGATCAGAAATAAATGTTAGAATAATAAAAGATCTTATATATGTCGAATGATTAACCATATTCTTATTAACCATAAACCTATCCATTTTTTTTTAGACACCCTCCTCACTAGTTCCGCAATTCCTCCAAGTGGGGCCAAGAGGATCTGACATCACATCCAATAGGGAAAAATCTTGCATCAAACCTCTAAAATAAGTAGCCATACTATCAATTCTAGATTTTTGTCCCCAAATCTCTTCCCTCCCCATCGAAAAATTAAGATCCCCTATGATGATCATGGAAATTAATGTAAGGATTCTAAATTGTTCATCCTGGTCCCAAAATAATCTATGCCCTGCATATGGAACATATGAATTGACAATTCAGACCCTTTGACAGTTTCCCATCATGTGCACAGTCATAATAATCCTTGCACATGACATAAATGCCTACATTTCAATAGTTTTTGGATCCCAAATAACCCCCAGACCACCAGATAATGTAATAACATCATTTGCAACTACATGACATGCAAGTCGCACAAACAACATTTCCTCCCACGCTTTATCCTTGTAAACCATCATTTCTCAGAAAAGGATTAGAGACGGTTTATGAACCCGAACAATACCTATGAGGGAGCTAATTTTGGGGTCGCTCCCAAATCATTGATGTTGATGGAAATAATAAATATAGGCATTCCCAAAAGTAAAATCAGAATCAATATCAAACCAGTTATTCGGAGATCGACATAATCCAATTCGATCGTGTTACAGGATGAAACCTTTTCATGTTTAGGGGATTTCTTCTTCCTATGTGTGACATTTTTATATGATTGACCTCCAGAATCTAGAGGATTATGGAAATGAATATTTTAATAGATAAGGGATCTAGATTCTCAGATGAGGACAAAATAGCCTCCAATTCCTTGTCAGGGGAAAATTTGCTAGGGGACGAGACCATATCCAAAGGTCAGAATGGTAACCCAACTACATAGGACAACTTATTGTAAAGAGGGGAGGACTCAGATCTAGGTTGAGTTTGAGGGAAAGGAGTGTCACGGCCGAAGTCATTTGTGCAATCTACAGAGGGATGGGAAATATGTGATAGATCATCAGAGGATATGGGAATGACCATTACCAAAGGCCAAAATGGCATCACCGCTTCAAGGGATGACTTGTGATAGGGGCTTCTCTTTATTAATTAGCATGTTCATTCATAAAGGGGGTTTTAAAATTGTAAAAAAATAGAGCCAATATATTATAGATATTGGGGGTGGGAATTTTAGGTAGAGGGTTATAGATTTTGGAGGTATTAAAATCAGTATTTGGTAAAACTAGGGGATATCTACTAAAATAGGCATGGGGTAGTATCAATTATTTAGTAAGAAAAAGAAAAGGGTAATCTAAAATGTGAACACGTTGATGGTTGTTTATCTCACCACTTGAGAGGATGTTATGAGTTCAAATAGCCACACGAGGGAGAGGATTATACATTACCACTACATTTTTACAAGTTTCAAATCAGATGTGAATGGAGAGGACTTTGCGAAGGTTTTCTGCAAGGATCAAGGATTTCTAGCCTTTGATAATTTATCAAAATGGTGGCATGAGGAGGCATTATCAACCACAATGTGGTCAGAGGAGGTGGATTCAATTGTAGAGTTGGACGTGGTGAAGATTCTGAAGGTTGTGAGGTGCATTCTAGCATCTGCGAGGACAGTGAAAATTGTTCTTCACTGAGGAAGAGTAGGTTAGACTCCTCTTCTTTGGTGGGAGCTATATATGACAAGGGGGCAGTGGAAAATGCATTTGTGCCTTTCGACATCATCGTCAATGACATTTTCTCCTTAATGGTTTTTTGTGTTGGTTATTTGGTGTTGGGGCATAATATGATGGATACAATTAGGGATGGCATTCATCGGTGTGAAGGATGTCATGATTCCATGGGCCCTGCGGTCCTTTTTCTTTGCTTATTTGCTAGTGTGGGTTGTTGTCTTGCATTAGGGTGGCCATGCTTGGGGCTTCACGATCATTTTGGTTCCTATCAAATCTAATTTGATTTATGCTATGGTAGCTCTATTGGTGGCCTTGTGTCATTTTCAATTAATATGTGATTGATGCTATGATATGAAAGTAATTTCTACATTAAAATAAATTTAGAAATTTATTTATTTAACTAGGATCATATGGATAATAGTCACCTAGGGTTGAATTTTTGTAATACACTTAACCAAAAATACCTGAACATGTGAAATATGCCTCCAAATATGTGAAAATGTGTCCTTACCCCCAAAAAAATCTATTTGATGGGGAAACACACCTTCAAATACATGGAAGCTATTCCATTAGGGTTATTTTTCACCCCTTCTTACCTACAACATCCCCCAACCACCTCCTTGAAGAGGGTGTCCAACCTCAAGACTCAAGTGGGCCTTTGACCAAACCCATGTGTAGCTTAATGCTACATATCATGATCTTAAGTTGGATGTTCATCTTGTAAAGCTCCTTTTTGCTAAGATCCTTCATCCACATTGTCTTAGGCCCTAGTTTTAACCTAAGAACAAGGATATCCATCAATGACATAACAAAAGAGAATGTAATAAATGTAACCATTCCTCCAATTACATCTAAAACATGCTTGAATGGATCCTCATAGTGAAATGTATCTCTAGAAAAACCTTCATCAATCCAACCATACACCTTCTATATGATTTTTTTTTCCCTTAGACGATGAAGATTTATTAGGCTTGATGGATTTCAAATGCAGATAGCATCCCAAACTGGTACAACCTCCCTAATAGTGTTTTTGTTCCTGCACATTGTAGCATACCTCTAGAAAAAACAAGTATTTTTGTCCTCCACCTTTAACCATATAACATGTCTTTTTAGTCACCATGTGTAACACCCTCCTCCCACATCTACCCAAGAAACTGAACAGTTGGGGTAAACATGTGACGAGAGACCACTATGATATGATTCAACCTCCTAAGTCACATTAAGGAAGTGGAACCAACTAAAACACACCATACATACATTCAACATCAGCTTCAAGACCCTTAGGAACTAATCCAACACTTAAGACAACTTTCCCTTGGGACCCACTAAAGTTTTTGATAACTTAAGCCTCAGTTGCTCTCATGCTATAGGCATGACAACATCCAAAAACCTAGATTCACTCTCACAGGCTTGCCTATGAGTGTCCAGAGACTCATTTAGTCAGTGTTATGCTAGCATTCCCGAGAGTTGAGCCACTTTTTCTAGCCCAGATCACTTCCAAAAATTGAACCATCTCTTTAGAACAATACAATAATATGGAAATGACAGTGCTAAAGAAAATACTTGTTTAAGACCTTGACTAGACCCATACTAGCCATGACATGCATTTTTTCAAACATATCACAATATGTAAACTACATGTGTAAATAACAGTTATGAGCATAGGGATCTCATACTTAACTGAGAATCACTAAGAACCATTGATGCCTCAATACATCAACTACCATTCCATACATTAGGTCATAGATACATTGATCATTCAATTACACGTAAAAACATGATGAAAGCCATATATAGTTGTTCTCATAAAACACATACATAACCAGCATAATAGAAACAAAAATACTCATGAAAGTATAGTCATATAGACCACATATAATCCATCAAAATTCTCATAGAAATACAAGGAGAAATAACCTTTCATTAATGATGCAAAATCCAAGCATGGGATGGGACTTCCATGTTCCACCCGACCATAGAATGGCTGCACCAAATCTCACTTCAGCCATTCACCCCCATGTCATATTCTTAGCATGAATGTGGGATCTTATAGAACACATCAATTGAAACTCATTTAGGGCTTCCAGAGGCCATCTACCTCAACCAATCAAAAAGTGATTCCACCTCACAGTCAGACATCAAAAAACCATCATCAAATTGGTCTCTATCCAATCCCTCCATGGCTTCCAGATCATTTTTTTCAACCAAGGCTTCCAGGACTAGTAACTCAACCCACAACTATCACCGAGCTTCCAGAGGATTTGTCCAAGCAAGGCTTCCAAGACTAGTAACTCAACCCACCAAGGGCTTCTAGAGTGTTTGTCCAACCAAGGCTTCTAGGAATAGTAACTCAACCCAATATGTTACAGGGCTTCCAGGAACTAATAAGTCAACCTAAGCTAAGGAAACATGAGAACCAACCAAAAACATATAATGAAAGTAAACTCACAATCACCATGGCTATCCAGGAAATAGAAAGGCTAGGAAATCCAATGTCAATCGAGGAAATCCTCCATGTCAATGACAGATCACAACCAATAATTCACATGCATTTTCCATACATGCCAAAATTAGTGAAGACATCATACAAGAAACTCGATACCTAAAAACAAATCTGATATAGCTACTGATCTTGATGCCCTCTTGCGCTTTCCTGCTCTTCCTTTACCTTCTTGCTCCAATAATCTAAGTATGCCACACCCACCAAGAGTGCTACAAGAAAACTCTAAGTCTCCAAGAGTATGAGAGAGAGATAATAATGAGAGAGCTCCAAAACTCAACTGATAAAAGGTTACCAACTGATCCTCAAACTCTTTTTTATGAATGAGGCCTCTATTTTCTTCGTTTTCCATTAGTTTTCCTTCATTTTCCTCCTCACATGCAACCTGTGACCTTTCACCTCCTTTTCCTCCTAATTCCCATTATTTTCATAAATAAATGTGCCAAAAATGTCATTTTTTTCCTTTCTAAATCCTTAGCCATTTCCTTTGCCAATTTCCTTAGCCATAAATAATCGCAAGTGATCCCCATCAATATGATTTTTCCTAACATTCAGCTTGGAATAAGTGTCCCATCATCCATGGTTATTATTTTTCCTTTATTTATTTTTATTACATGGAATTTTTACTAGAGCTATTATAGAACCCTCCCCCTTCGGGAAACACTTCCCTCAGTGTTCAAGAACACCTATAACCGCAAAACTGGTGTAAGAAAAACATATTTCCAATTGAGCTTTATAACTTAGCTCGATGCAGTATTTACAATGATCAACCTGCTGAGAAGCAAGCCAACATGAAACATAACAACATAACATCATAATGACATGACACCCATACCGCTTATTGGAGCTTTCTAACATATCTCATGGTAGTATTTACATCCATATACATATTTACATATACTAAACATCATCAAAACATATACCAGAACATATACCAAAGCATATACCAAAATCACACCAAAACACCAAGTCAAAACTACTTTGCCTCAACCAGAAAACAAGGAAGGATACATAGCCCACATCTAATCCACCATCTCCAATGTAGCTTCATCAGGCCCAAAGTGCCTCCAATGCACCTTAAATTGTTTAATTGCTCAGTTTTGGAGCATGAGCACCTTTTTCTGCAATATACACTGAGTCTACAGTTGAAATTCTCCATCTGGTTCCACCTGCAATACTGACCAGTCAATCACATGATCAACATCTCTAACATTTCTTCTTAAGTAATGAATCTTGGAAAACATCATGGACTTTCACTATCGGAGGCAGTGCAAGTTGATAGGTTACTGGACCTATTAGCCCTAAGGTGCAGTGTTGCTATTTTGAAGACTAAAGGAGGGAAATGGTCTATTTTCAGAGCGCATGAAAACTTGAACTAATGCGCAAAAGCCTTCGAAAACCTTACCTTTCTGTCCATATGCGCCCCTTTACACATTTCTCGAGGTCATACCATACCTTCATGTCCCCATCATCGATCTTCCCACTAATTTGATGGTCCACACTTCATCCGACCAACATTATACGCTCACCCGCTTTGACCAATCACCACCATTAGATCATTTCTGCCAGATCCCATGGCTATCACGCATATTGCTCGAGCAAACAAGAGAGAGGGATACTCACCCGATAAAGTGGTTTCCTCTCTCTCCTCTGCTGCTACATGGCGGGAGATGAATGGAATCAGGCGGGCTCTGATATTTACCACTTACCGCCCGATATAAATCATTTCTGCTTGAGTAAACCACTCCCAGGCGTTATCCTTCGAGCACCTCCTCCGCATGATAGCCGTTTGATCTACCCATCTAAGATCTGATGGCTCGGACTTATTTCATTCCCGCCATGACTTCAAGCCTCTGGCAATTGATCTCCTCCGCCCATTCCTCCCAATCCAACGCCCCCTGTACCCCACTTCCCACCAGTCACCCGGGCAAGAAATTTGTTGGCTTTGTCATAGTTTTTGACAGTCGGATAGTTGAACTGAAATAGCATAATGCATGGTAGAAAGGGGAAAAGCCAACAGCATGATTCAACTGAACCAACACAAATGATCATGGAACATCACTGGCACGAGTGAACCACCTAACAGCGCAGCAAAATTACCAGAATTCGATTATCATGTTTGTTAGAAACAGAGCTCTCTTAGCTCATGTTTGTCTAGTTGTGGCATCAAGTAGTTAGAAGAGAAAGGGGATAGATTAAGACATCTCGAGCCTCAGAGAGTCCAAGAGTATTTTAAAAAGCCTATAAATAGCTTAAAGTTCGAAGGAATAGGGGTTCAACTTTTGGAGACTGTGGATACTCAGTTCCTCCCACCGTCTCATCTTCATTCCAGTAATACAAGCTTCTTTTGCTATTACATGTTCAATTGCCATCTTCTCCTCTGTTCTAAGCTTGCACTTGAATAGGTTATTCATGTTTTCTTCTGTGTCTAATGCCAGATAACTGTCATCTTATCTCTACATTGATAAATTTGATTTTCAAGCTTCATTTACTTTCTGTAGCTAGCCATTCATATATGTTTATGTATGTATCTGCTGGTATAGTCAAGATTCTCCATCTATTCATTGAATCTATAAACCATTGAGCATTAGTGGTCGAAAGCCTTGTCAAGCTGAGGGTGTGCATGCATGTCTTGAGTGGAAACAGAGTTGAAACATTCATCTGACTTGATCTAAACCCCCAATCCATTCCAATATTTCAGAGAATGATACTAAATATTTATATGTTACCAGGCATCTTCGAGCTACAACCTAGGAGAGTTTCCTGGAGTGCTAACATAATTGGCGTCGCTGCCGAGGAGAGGACACTGAAGCTCAACTTCCCTGGGAGACGACACAGATTCAGATTTGATGATAGACAAATCCTGGACACTATTTGGGTTGTAGTCATCTATCTAGAGAGTCTATTGGAGGATGAACTTCTTGGCAACTCCACTCCATATTTCTATCTTAGTTTGTGAGGCATACTCGGAGAAATCCTTAGAAGCCACGAGCTGACCCAGTACCTGACCCCGAAAAAATCATCAAAGAAAGAAAGGCATTGTAGAAAGGAACATCAGGTTCAGGTAGCTCTAAACGATATTTTATATCTCTTCAAGAAAATCCTATAATTGAAAAAATACATGTTGAGAGTATAGCATCTAATACTAGTAGTGAAGAAAAAATCTCAGAGATTCATAGAGCTCCTTATTCTTTAGGTTCTTCTTTCATTGTAAGCCCAAAGGAAGCCTCTCCTCCTATCCATCATACTCCTTTAGTCCTATCAGTCACTCCTTAACCCTCTGTCATTTAGACTTCCAGTACCCTTATAGCCACCACAGATATGGCAGCACCAAAAGCACCTACCAAAATAGAAAGAATCATAGCTGCTAGGTATGGACCTCTAGTACTGCCCACTCCTTTGAATGCCATGCCTACTGGAGAATATCAGAAGTATATGCTTAAGTTCACTGGGACTGAAGGTTTTATAGCTGAGGAACATCTTGAATCATTCTATAGCTATGCTGATAACCTAGACATTAGTGAAGTTGATGTATGGATGAGAGCCTTTGTCCAAAGTCTAGATGGAGAGGCTAGAAAATGGTTCAGAGAACTGACCCCAAGGTCTATAGCAGATATTGAGGCTTTAGATGATGCTTTCCTAAAGCATTGGGGGGATAAGAAGGATCTAATCTACTACCACACCGAGTTTGGGAACTTAAAGAGGGAAAATGGTGAGTTGTTGTCTGATTTTAATAAGAGGTTTAACCACATGTACAACAAGATACCAGATAAAGTAAAACCCACCACTACCTCTGCTAAACTCACCTATTCCATTGCCTTTGATTCTGACTTCTGTCTACTATTGAGGGGGAGATGATGTGCTACCTTGGCTAATATGCAGGATGCAGCCTTGGAAGTAGAATCAAACATCATGGTTGTAGAGAAGCTCAATGGGAATGTTGATAGAAGGAGACAAAGGGGCGAACCTTCATCATCTTTAGATCCCAAGATAGAAAAAATGACCAAGATGATAGAGTCATTAGCGTCTGAAATCTCCAAATTAAAGGTTGAGCAACACCCTAGGAAAGGAAGAGTTCTTAATACCTTTGCTCCTAGAAATCCAAATCCATATAGAAGAGCTAATGAGTAGTTGCAGATTCTGCAAAGAAGCAAAGATGCCAATGAAGACCAAAGGGTGAAGACCCCTTTCCAGAATGTAGTCATGGAAGAAGAGCAGTTTGAAGAATATGATGAGATCCATTATCTGGAAGACAAAGGCAGTGCCTCCTTTTTGACCATAGCTACCTATGAAAAGTCATTATTCAATGACCAGATCAGCAAAGAGTGGGATGATGGAGATGTTCTGCAAACTGATGATCAACACAGATATGATCTGACGTCGAAGATGAATAATGGCAAGGAAACTCCTATACAAAGACTTGTTGTCCCTACAATACAACAAGCTAATAAGCAGAAACAACTTGCAGTTGATCCCATCATCCTCAAAGCTCTAACTCACGAGGTAAGAGGCCTTGACAAGTCTCCTTCTCCTTTCAATTTTGAATCAAAAATTCAGAAGCTAAGCATACATATACCTTTGATTGAACTAGTGAATAATGAGTCCTTCAAGAGATCTATCCTCGAGGCCCTTGAGCCTAAAGCCATCCAAGCCTCCATTGACTATGTAAATCTGCAAGACAAAAAACCAGCTGCTATTCTCAGCCTAATGATTGAAAATTGCGATGACAACTCCCCATCATTCTATGTCTCTTTGACTATTCATGAAAAAATCCTCCAAAACTGCCTTCTGGACACAGGAGCCAGCCATAATATAATGCCCAAGGCTGTCATGGATGAGTTGGGTCTTGACATTACCAAGTCTTATCATGACCTGTTTTCTTTTTACTCTAGAAAAGTGAAATGTTTGGGATTAATAAAAGACCTAGCCATCACCTTGTCTTAGCTACCCATGAAGAGCATGATTATGGATATTGTGGTAGCAGATGTACCCCCCAAGTTTGGCATGTTTCTTTCTAGAGGTTGGATCAAGAGATTAGGTGTAACATTGCAAAATGATCTGTCGTATGCTAATGTCCTAGTTTTTGGAGGTGATAGTAGGAGATTATACAGAGAAGCTCAGTTGGATTATATCATCAGTGATGAAAGGAATCCCACTAATCATCCCATCTATGCTATCGAAACTAGTTTTGGAGCCTGTATTCTTCAGATTGAAGAATCAAGTTGGCCTCCATGTAGCTTAGGAAATCGGTTTACTAGATCACAGAGAAAGAAGGCCCACAAATTTGGGACATGTTCTTTGATGGAGCTTGCTCTAAGGAAGCTGCAGGGGTGAGTGTAGTCCTTGTGTCCCCCACACAAGAATGCATTCATTTATCTTTCAAATTAACTTTTTAGGTCACAAATAACATAGCAGAGTACGAAGCCTTGAAATTGGGCTTAAACGATGCTAAAGAAATGGGCATCAAAGGTCTGAAGGTGTTTGGAGATGTAGACCTTATCATTTAGCAGGTGAACAAAACTTTCCAAGCAAATCATCCAAGGCTGAAAGCATACAGAGATGAGGTATGGAAGCTCAAAGTTTCTTTTAATAGTTTCAACATTTCTTACATCCCTAGAATGAAGAACCAACTTGCTGATTCCCTTGTTGTGTCTTCTAGCACATTTATTCCTCCTTTGCCTCCTAAATTGACTTATGAATTTCAAGTGAAATATAGACCATATCTGTCTGACAATGTCAAATACTGGAAAGATTTTTGAAGATGATGATGAAATTAATAGGTTTTTCCAAGTCATTGATGATTTTTCTGAAATGCACATTGACCAAGAATACGAAACCATTGAAGAATGCAACCAGTCCAAGCTAAAGGACAAGATTGGTCAGGATAGCATTGTTCGGCTACCTTGGAACCATATACCCAAAGGATTGGTGCCCCTAGAGAAGATGTTTGATCATAATGATGTACCTTATAAGCCCGCCAAAAAGGAAAATGAGTCTATAGTTCATAGACATAATGTAGGGAGTCCAAACCATCCAAAGTACATAAATCTTTCTACTCACTTCTCTTCTACTCAAAGTTCCAAGTATTGCACCCTGATGAATTTAGAATTTGCTGATATTTTTTGCTTGGGAGTACAGTGATCTTAAGACCTATGACACCAACATCATTCAACATAAGATTCCATTTGAGAATAACACCATCCCTTTTAAGTAGAAATTAAGACCTATCAGTTGTCTCTTATTGCCTTTGATTGAAAAGGAAATAAAGAAGTTGTTGGATGCCAAGATCATAGTTCCCCTAAGGTATTCAAAGTGGATAGCTAACCTTGTGGTAGTAAGAAAGAAGAATGGAGAAATAATGCTTTCTGTTGACTTTAGGAATCTGAACAAATGCTCTAAAAATGACAGCTACCCCCTGCCTAAGATGGAACACTTGCTGCAAAAATTTTCAGGGGCTAGAGTCATGTCTTTCTTAGATGGATTTTCAGGTTACAATCAGATTGTTGTACATCCAGAAGATCAGGAAAGGACCGCCTTCACTACTCCTTGGGGCACTTTCATGTACTTCAAGATACCTTTTGGGCTGATGAATGCTAGGGCTACTTTTTAGAGGGCCATGGACATAGCCTTTGTGGGAGAGAAAGACAAGTTTGTCATTATTTACCTTGATGACATAACAGTTTTTTCCAGCAATCACAAGGACCATTTGCATCATTTGAAGAAGGTGTTTCTAAAGTGCAGACAATTTGGGATTTCTGTGGACCCGAAGAAGTCACATTGTTCTCTAGAAGAAGGCAAACTTATGGGACATATTGTTTCTATCGAAGGTGCAAAGATCAATCCAGCAAGAGTTCAAGCAATTCAGACATTGTCCATCCCAAGGTCAAAAAGAGACATTCAATCTTTCCTGGGTAAGATTAACTTTTTCAGGAGGTTTGTTCCGAACTTTGCAGAGCTAGTGAAGCATCACTTCCATGCTGAAGAAAGGATCATAAATAAAATGGACAGATGGTGCAAGAAGCTCTTTTGAAGCCATCAAACAAGCTATCATGGAAGCTCCCACTCTAATCAGCTCAGATTATACCAGGGAGTTTTATATCTTCTCTTTTGCCTCTTATGATACACTTGCAACAGTTCTATTGCACAAAAATGATGAAGGTGTAGAGCACCCTGTGGCCTTTTTCAGCAAAACTCTGAGGGATGTTGAACTAAGGTATGACCTTATTGAAAAACAAGCTTATGCTCTCATAAAATCTTTAAATGCATTCAGAATTTATATTCTGCATTACAAAGTGGTTTCGTATGTACCTTCAGCCTCAGTCAAAGATGTCCTAACTTAGCCAGATATTGATGGAAAGAGAGCTAAATGGATTGCAAAATACATAGAGTTCAACATAGAGGTGAAGCCCAGCAAGCTTGTCAAAGGCCAAGGCTTGGCTAAGCTTCTAGTTGAGGAGAATTGCAGTTTGTTAGACATCAATTGCATGAGTTCAAATTCAGGTGGTGAGTGGACAGAGGAAGCAGCAGAAGAGCAAGAGTAGAATCAATCTGGCTGAAAATATAGCCACCTATGAATGGTATTCCAATGTAGTTCATTTCTTGCAGAAGCTAGAAGTCTCTCCAGAGCATAACTCAAGTCAGGTCAAGGCCGTTAAGCTCAGATCAGCCAAATTCTGCATTAATAAAAACCTGCTTTATTGGAGAGACCCATCAGTGATCCTCTTGAGATGTCTAGACAAAGGACAATATGTGGAATTCATGCACCAGTTCCATTCTAGCATCTATGGAGGGCATCATTATTGGAAAACCATAGCCCATAAGATCCTGAGATCTGGGTATTATTGGCCTACTTTGTTCTCTGATGTGTTTTCTTTTGTGAAGTCTCATGACAAATGTCAGAGGTTTGCAGGAAGACAACAACTAAAATATCTTCCCTTGAAGCCAGTACATTCCAATTGTCCCTTCCAGTAGTGGGGCTGGACTTCATAGGTGAGATCAATCCACATTCCAGTGGCCAACACAAATGGATTTTGGTAGCCACTGATTATTTCACCAAATTGATTGAGGCTATACCCACTAAAAATGCTAATCATCAGGGTATCATAAAGTTCTTGAATGAGAATATTTTCACTAGGTTTAGTTGCCCAAACAAACTAGTCACTGATAATGCAGCAACTTTCAGGGCCAGAGAATTGGTGGACATGTGTGAATCCATGGACATTCAATTGGTGCATACTACCTCATATTATCCTCAAGGAAATGGCCTGGCATAATCATCTAACAAGAGTCTTGTAAGTATAATAAAAAAAATGTTGGAGGACAACAAAAAGAGTTGGGATTCCAAGTTGAAGTTTGCAATGTGGGCTAATAGAGTTACCAACAGGAAGTCCATAGGAAATTCTCCATTTAAGTTGGTTTATGGTGATGATGTTGTTTTTCCTTTCCAGCTGATTCTCCCTGTGGCCAAATTCTTGCAAGAAAAACAGGATGAAGAGAATGACATGGCGAGGAGAATGAGTAACTTGGTTGAATTACAGCAGATCAGAGAACAACTGGTTGAGAAGTCAAGAATTCATCAGAAGAAGATCAAAGAAACCTTTGATAGAAAGGAAAAAATGGATAGTTTTCAGGTTGGTGACTAGGTTCTCAAATGGGATGCATTGAAGGAAAAGAAGGGAAACCATGGTAAATTTGATGCCTTATGGATGAGACCGTTTGTCATTGCTCAATTTCAAATGAACAATACTTTCATTCTGCACAATTTGGAGGGAGAAGGTGTTTTTGATGGCCTAGTCAATGGGCAGTTTTTGAAACTTTACTTCTTATGAGGCTTTAAGGCCTTAATATTGTAACATGTTTTTTCATTTTTTTTTCTATGCAAATAAACTCCATGCCTAATGGAACACTAGGAGATAAGTTTTTTTTGGTTGTTACTAGACAGGCAGTAGTCTGCAGTTCTTGAAACCTTACAGGGAGGCTTTCATTCCTAGAAGGAGCCAGTGTTAGCCCTGAGGTGCAGTGCTACTATTTTGAAGACTAAATGAGGGAAATGGTCTATTTTTAGAGTGCATGACAACATGCATTAATGTGAAAAACCCCCTGAAAAATTTACCTTTCTGTCCATATGTGCCCCTTTGCACATTTCTCAAGGTGTCCCATACCTTCGTGTCCCCCGTTGTCGATCTTCCCACTAATATGACGGTCCACACTTCATTTGACCAATGTTATACACTCACTCGCTTTGACCAATCACCACTGTTAGATCATTTCTGCCAGATCTAACGGTTATTACGCATATCACTCGGGCAAACAAGAGAGAGGGATACTCGCCCGATAAAGCGGTTTCCTCTCTCTCCTCCACTACTACATGGCGGGTGATGAATGGAATCAGGTGGGCTCTGACCTTTACCACTTACCCCCCGATGACCACCCAATATAAACCATTTCTGCTTGAGTAAACCACTCTTGGGCGTTATCCTTCGAGCACCTCGTCCGCTCGATAGCCGTTTGATCTACCCATTTAAGATCTAACGGATCGGACTTATTCCACTCTCGCCATGACTTCAAGCCTCCAACGATTGATCTCCTCTTCCCATTCCTCCTGATCCAATGCCCCTCGTAGCCCACTTCCCACCAGTCACCCCGGGAGGAAATTTGTTGGCTTTGTCAGAGTTTTTGACAATCGGACAGTTGAACTAAAATAACAAAATACATGGCCGAAAGGGGAAAAAGCCACAACATGATGTAGCCAAACCAACATAAATGATTATGGAACATCATTGGCACAAGTGAACCACCTGATAGCATGGCGAAATTACCAGAATTTGATTATCGTGTTTGTTAGAAATAGAGCTATCTGAGCTCATGTTTGTCTAGTTATGGCATCAAGTAGTTAGAAGACAGAGGGGATAGATTAAGACATGTCAAGCCTCAGAGAGTTTGAGAGTATTGTAAAAAGCCTATAAATGGCTAAAAGTTCGAAGGAATAGGGGTTCAACTCTTGGAGACTGTGGATACTCTGTTCCTCCCAGCGTCTCATCTTCATTCTAGTGATACAAGCTTATTTTGCTGTTACATGTTCAATTTCCATCTTCGCCTCTGTTCTAAGCTTGCACTTGAATAGGTTATTCATGTTTTTTTTTATGTCTAATGCCAGATAACTGTCATCTTATCCTTGCATTGATAAATTAGATTTGCAAACTTCATTTATTTTCTGTAGCTAGCCATTCATATATGTTTATGTATGTATCTACTGGTATAGTCAGGATTCTCCATCTATTAATTGAATATATAAACCATTGAGCATTAGTGATCGAAAGCCTTGTCAAGATGAGGGTGTTCATGCATGTCTTGAGTGGAAACAGAGTTGAAACAGTCATCTGACTTGATCCAAATCCCAATCCATTCCAATAGTTCAGAGAACAATATTGAAGATTTATATGTTACCAGGCATCTGCGAGCTACAACCTAGGAGAGTTTCCTAGAGTGCTAATAGGACCAATCTTCTCAACAATGTTGAAGGGTCCACAAAGCCATGGTGCTAGCTTGGCACATGATCCAATCTGCTAAGATCTCTTCTTTAGTTTGACGCGCAAATACACTTGTTCCCCAACCTAGAACTCTTTGAACAACCTGTTTTGATCTGAATAACTTTTCTTCCTATCCTATGTTGCCTTTAGATTTTTCTTTATAACCTACATTTCTTGTTCCGTTCTATCAACATATCTAGTCCAATCAATACCTTGTAGACCAGATCACTCCAACTGATAGGAATGTTGCAACTCTGCCCATAGAATGCCTCAAAATGACTCATCCTCAACAATTCTTGATAACCCTTTTTGTATGTGAACTTTACCAAGGGGAGATACTCTTCCCACTTCCACTGTTGATGCATCACATACATCCTCAACATGTCCTCTAATATCTTGTTAACCCTCTCCATCTTTCCATTTGTATGCAGATGATAAGTTGTAATGAAGGCCAACTATGTGCCCAAACCTACAAATAAATCCTTCCAAAACTTGGAACTGAACTTCACATCCCTGTCTGACACAATATTCTTTAGAACACCATGCAATGTGACCACATCTTGGATGAACACCTATGTTACATTGCTAGTTGCGAATGTAGACTTCACTGGAATGAAATGTGAAACCTTTTTAAACCTATCCACAAAAACCATGATGGAATCATGTTGTCTCATTGTTCTTGACAACCCCATAATGAAGTCCATGGAAATGACCTCTTATTTCCACTCTGGAATCACAATCGGCTCTAGTAGTCCACCTGGATGTTTACACTCTACCTTCAAATGCTGAAAGTCAAAACATCTATCCACAAACTCTACTACATCCCAATTCAAATTCGGTCATTAGTAAAATAACTTCACTGTTGTTCGTGTCTTCTGATAACCTGGGTGACTTGAATAAGTTTTTGCATGAAATTCCCTCAAGATCACCTTCTTGAGCTCACTGTTATCTGACGCATATATCCTGTCTCGGAACCTAACCAATCCCTCTATTGTAATACAATAATCCATATGTTGTTCACCTACACCTGTACCTGTACCTGTACCACTACCTGTACCCGTACCATCACCTATACCTATACTTGTATTATCACCTATACCTGTACCTATACCATCACCTGTACCTTTACATGTGCTCTGTTGCAACCTATGTACAATATCCATATATCTGACTTCCTAGAGACCTGCTCGCAAGATCATATCCTATAAATCTATCCCATAAGAGCTCACAACTACTAAGTAATTTACTTGTACCCCCTACTAGGAGCATATGCCACTCTATTCTCTTTACCTTTGATATATCAGATAATGAAATCAGACTCACTGATCGTATCCAACCACCAAGCCTTCCTACCATTCAGATTCGGTTGGTTAAATAGATATTGCAAACCACTGTGATCACTCATCAATGTAAATCTCCTAGCCAGAAGATAGTGTCTCCATATTTTCAACACATGTATAATCACTGCTAGGTCAATATCATGTGTGGGCTAGTTTTTCTCGTGCTCATTTAGTTCTACGACTCATAACATACCACCTATCCATCCTGCGTAAGGACTCCACCAAGTCCTCTCTTGCAAGTGTCTATGCATACTACAAACTCTTTGTCTAGATCTGCAATCTTTAGCACTGGTGCATGTGTCAACAATTGCTTGGGCTGCTAAAAAATAGCCTCACACTTCTCTATCCATTCAAACTTCTTACCTTTCGTTTGCAATGATGTAATAAGATAAGAAATCCATGAGAAGTTCCTGATGAATCTCCTATAATAGCCTTCCAAACCCATGAAATATCTAACCTCATCCAAATTCTTAGGAGCTACCCATTCCATGATGGCTCTTATCTTTTCTAGATCTACTAAAATTCCCTACTTGGAGACAACATTCCCCAAGTAGTGTACCTCAGTCTGAAAGAAACTACACTTGTTGAACTTAACATACAATTGATGCTCTCTCAATAACCTCAACACTACTGATAAATGCTCAACATGCTCTTCCTCATTTTTAGAATATGCCAGTATATCATCAATGAACACAATAACAAACTTATCTAAATACAAACACAATGCATTATTCATCAAACACATAAATTTAGTTGGAGCATTAGTTACACCAAATGGGACTAACACAAACTCATAATGCCCATGCTTGGTCTTGAATGCGGTCTTGTAAGTGTCCTCCTCTTTGATGCATACTTTATGATATCTGTATCTCAAGTCAATCTTAGAGAACATTGTTGCTCCCTTCAACTGGTTGAACAAGTTATCAATCCTCGGTAACAGATCCCTATTCTTGATGATCACTTTACTCAACTTCTTGTAGTCAACTCATAATCTGAGAGTACCATATTTCTTCTTCACAAACAATAATGACGTGCCCTAAGGTGATACACTTGGCCTAATGTATCCCTTGTCCAACATTTCCTTCACCTATAGATTTAGCTCAACCAACTCAGGCGTCCTCATCCTGTAAGGTGTTTTTGATGATGGAGTTTCCCCTGGCACTAACTCAATAGAAAAGTCTACCTCCCTGGTGCAGTGGAAACTCTGTAATGTCCTCAGGAAATACATCCTTGAATTTCTGCAAAACTGGGTACCTACTCAACACATCTATATCCTCAACTCCCTTACTCTTATCACTATAAATGTGCACTGCAAATAGTTTACACCCTTTTTTGTGACTACACTTGGTTTGCATAGTTGTCACGATCCTAATTGATGTAGCTTTCTTCTTACCCTGTAAAACTCTTGGGTCCCCATTGTCATCAACACACTCAATGGCTTTGACATAACAATCTACCTTGGTTCTATGAAGATACAACCAATCCATGCCCAAAAACGTAATGTATGAACCCAATGGTTGTACATTCAAATGTGTTGGAGTAGGCGTACCATTCAAATAAAATGCACAAGCTCTTACCCAATGATAAACTCACTTCTTTGTACCTATAGACAACTACACTAACCAAGAATTTGCATGTAATTCCTTACTCAAACCGCACTTATCCACCAAGTCAAGACTAACATAGCTATAATTAGATCCAAGGTGAATCAAAATAGAAATAACTTTATCACAAATCTTACTGTCCATCTCAATGATAGATGCCTGATGATTTGCATGTTTTTTATCCAATGTTGCATAGATACATGGAATAATCTGACCAACATCCCCAATAGTTTGTGCCTCCTGTGCACTGTATATATGAGGTATACCACCCTGATTTTGCGGACAATCTCTCCTGCGATGATCCTTTCCACAAATCCAATACTCTATGGGCTTCCAACCTATCTCCTTTTTCTTTTCTCCTCATCAGAATCCTTCCTCTATCTAATGCATTAAACTTTTTAGGTGGTGCAACATTCTCCTTTTTACCTGTACCTTGAGGCCTTTCTCACATTTTGTCCCATTTTCCTTTGTTCTTTGCATTATCTCTCCAGTCTGGCTTAGTCTCAGCTCTACACTTTAATTGTTCATAGCAATTCCTTAGCTTCCGAATAGCTTCCTCCAATGATTTAGGCTCATCGAACTCGATCTTGCCTTTGCAACCAGTAATCCAATAATGAACCTATGAATCTTGGCTTGTTCCTCTGTGAGATAAGGCAAATACCTCAGTAACTCCAAGAACTTGATAGTGTACTCATCATCTGTCATGGAACCCATCCTTAGCTCATAAAATTATTTTTCCCTGTCATCAAAGTATCTCTTTGACAAGTAATTCTTGAATATCTGCTCAAAATCACTCCAAGTCAAATCCTCCTCATGAATACATATAACATTCTTCACATATTCCCACCAAATGTTTAATTTACCTTTGAGACTGAATGTAACCACTCTACCTTCCATGTTCTTTGAATAGTCATGCAATTTGAAGAATTTCTTCATGCCAAGCAATGATGCCTCTGCATCCTGAAGTTTCTTCATCTCTCTGTCAAATGTTGGTGGCCTTTCTTTCTTAAATCATCCGACAGATATCCCGTATCACTCCTCCTATAAGGATGATAATGATGACGATCATTATGCCTATCTGAATGAAAACTAGAATAATGTGTCTACCCACTTTCCTATTAGGAGTGTCCAACAATCATCCATATCTAGTTGTGTCATATTTATCTGACTTGTGACAACCATGAGACCAACTACCATATGCCCCATTAGTTCTATCCTATTTCTCATAGTTGATTTAACGTGGTCCTTATCATTGCAAATCTCACAAACTTTGAAGTATTACTACATTTACCTCTGCTTGTTTCTCCTGTGCCTACACGATTATGTCATTATCTACCATACAACTCCTTATTTCTTCCTTTAAGCTTCTCAGTGTAACTTCCAAATTAGAAGAGTTCCGAACACCATATTCCTCTTCGAATTCATAGGGAGAGTATTTTTACTAAACCATCTCACTAGCCATTTGATATTTCCTCCAACAAGGTATATCATGTGAGCTAAACCAAATCACAATAAACCAATGTACCTTAGCATAGATCAGGGAGGATACCTTGTTTGCAAGATCAAAAAATCACCATGGTACATGTATAACATAATCATGACAACATATAAAAACTTAATACATAAGCATATGACCATGCAACCATCATCCTAGCTAGGATCTAGTAATCAATGCATGACCATAACAACAACACATACTACAACCTCATGCATGACAACAACCACTACATCACTATACTCTTGACCAAATTAAAACATGAACATGCATAAGTGATGCATAACCGACTACAGATATGCATAGGCACATATGATCAAGCATAAATGAATGATACTTGAAATCAAACCTACACGAATGTTACATGCAACCAAGCATACAAGAATGTAATCAAACATGCAATAATGTAACCAAGCATACTACAATGATACATGTAAGCGACATAAATCAACATGCAACCAGTCATACACTCACAATGCTACGTTCCACTACAACAACCTCAAGTTTCACATGATGACATCACTACAACCATGAACAACATCATGCAAATCCAACAAGCACACGAAATGAAAGTGTGAGAGACACACATGCAACTGACATCCATGCGTAACCAACACATAGCGCATCCAGTTCGAGGGGTGAACCATGATATTATTCGACCTCCTAAGTCACGTTAAGGAAGTGGAACCAATGGAAGCACACCATACAAACATTCAACATCAGCTTCAGGACCCTTAGGAACCAATCCAACACTTCAGCCAACTTTCCCTTGGGTCCCACTGAACTTTTGGACAACTTAAGCCTCAGTCGCTCTCATGCTATAGGAATGATAGGTTCCAGAAACCCAAATTCACTCTAACAGGCTTGCCTACCATAGTTTAGAGACTCATTTAGTCAGTGCTATGCTAGCTTCCCCGAGATTTGAGCCATTTTTTTCAGGACCAGAGCCCAAGTCAGTACCTAGAATTGAGCCATCTCTTCAGAATAGTAAAATAACATGGAAATGATAGTGCTAAAGCAAATACTTGTTTAAGACCGTGACTGGGCCCCTACTAGCCATAAAAGACGTTTCGTCAAACATATCATGAATATGTAAACTACATGTGTAAATAATAGTTATGAGCATATGGGTCTCATACTTAGTTGAGAATCACTAAGAACCATTGATGCCTCAATACATCAAATTCCATTCCATCCATTAGGTCAAAGATACATTGATAGTTCAATTACAAGTAAAAACATGATGAAATCCATACATGGTTGTTGTCATAAAACACATAAATAACTAGCATAATAGCAACAAAAATACTCATGAAAGTACATCCATATAGACACATAAAATCCATCAAAATTCTCATAGAAATACAAGGAGAAATAGCCTTTCATTAATGATGCAAAATCCAAATCAGGGATGGGACTTCCACATTAGAATGGATGAGCCAAATCTATCTTCAGCCATTCACCCCCATGCCATATTCCTAGCATGAATGTGGGATCTAATAGAACACATCAATCAAAACTCATCCAGGGATTCCAGAGGCCATCCACCTCAACCCATTAAACAACGATTCCACCTCATGGTCGAACATCACAAAAACATCATCAGATTGGTTTCTATCCAAGCCTTCCAGGGCTTTCATAGCGTTTGTCCAAGTAAGGCTTCCAGGACTAGTATCTCAACCCACAGTTGTCACTGGGCTTCCAAAGTGTTTGTTCAACCAAGGCTTCTAGGACTAGTAACTCAACCCACCAAGGGCTCTAGAGCATTGGTCAAACCAAGGTTTCAAGTACTAGTAACTCAACCCAAGCTGTTACAGGGCTTCCAAAGCATTTGTCCAACCTTAGATAACTGGGACAATGATTCATGAATTTCCTTGTGATGCAGGAGCAATCAGGCATAGTCAGCAATGTGATAGCATGATCACATGTTGTGACTAGCAAGGAGGTTGGGAGACAAAGAGTTTAGTTAATTTTATTTATTTAAATGTATGAGAGTGTTTATTTACTGTCAAAATGATTAAAAGGAGCATAGTGTCTGATTGATCCTCTTTGTGTGGAGATTAGGCCAAACTGTTAGATTTTATTGGTTTGAATAGAAAGTGAGAAAACTGAAAGATTGATTTAGCGGTTGTTTAGAAAAGAGTGGAGCTGAAGAGAATTTTTAAGAGACGGTGAGAGATTTCTGGTTCTGAACCAGAAATGGTTCATGAATCCATTTTTTTGTATAAATTGTGAATTTCTTGTATAATTCAGGGGTTGGATAGGTTAGATAGGTAGATGTTTTGAGAGACGTTATATATTTGGAGTAGTTTTCAGCCTATGGGTAGATTTGTAAACAAAAGGCCATTGTAAAGAGGAATCAGGCCTGAGGAATAGAGATTCCATTCTGTAATTATTCATTTGTATTTATATGTACAGTAACTGAGTAGGACTGTATAAATGTGTGATTGAGTGTTAAATGATAGATTGAATACATCATAGGATTGCATATATATATATATATATATATATATATATATATATATATATATATATATATATATATATATATTATATAATATATATATTAATAATTATATATAAATATATTATATATATATATATATATATATATATATATATATATATATATATATATATATATATTATATATATATAATATGCAGACAAAATGTGAGAACATAGATAAGCAAAGTTTGACGAATACAGAGAGAGGAACATGTCAAGGAGGATTCTAATGGATTGTATGAAGCTAATAGAAGTATCAACTCCAAGATCAGGAGGGAGTGTGTCGTTAAAAACCCCAAAAGACCAAGCGACACCCATAGAAACAGTGAAGAGATAGCATAAATTTAGAGTGAAGAGATAAGCAGAGAATTGAAGAGTTGATACACAGTAATCGTAGGATCTTGAAGATCAACGGTCCAGATTAAAGGATCGTGTCGCAACCAAGTCTTGGAGAATTACAATGACCGTGCGTGATTAATAGTGGACTATTGGATCATGGCTAGATCAACGGTCATAATTTAATTCGCATATTGGGAGTCGGAAGTGCAAAGGGCATCGATAATAAACACAATTATTTGCGACAGTGCGATATTGCCGATAGCGATAATCGGTGATCAGAGATCGTGAGTATCGGCGATCGAAGGAATCAAAAGTCGGGATTCGAAGATCGGAGGGATAGTGCAAAGGGGATACGGACCCGATGGCGTTATAGCAAAGGGTCTATAATTTTTGAAATCTGACTATGTGTGTCGTAGTGGGTTTTAACTGTTAATCCATTATATTGGTGTTTGAATGATGCGGGGTGGTTCTAAAGGAAATTGTATATTGGAAAGAGTATGGGTTAATGTGAACATGGAAGGCCGATAGCCGATTGCAATAAAGTAGATCCTCGGGAAGTGTGTAGAAGTGTACAAAAAGCAGAAAGGTAAGGTTTTCTGTGTATTTCCCTTTAGAAATGGATCTTTACCTTTGTAATTGATTTATAAAGGAATTAGGCGCTGATTAAAGGTTGTAAAGGGTTTTAAGGATTCCGATATGAAGGAATTAAAGGAAGACTTTAATAAAGTCGTGAAAAAAGGCTTGAGGACTGTTGAAAGTCCTGATAAGAGGTGTTAAGCGAGGTGATTGGTTCTGATACAAAGGAACTGTAGATAAAGAGGGCCTTAACCATTAATATTTTGAATTTTTGACTCCATAGGGAATTAAATTCCTGGGACTATATCTTGAAAGAATATATATGCATATTGTGGGTACATGCAGGGGTAACCTTGCACCATTTTGGTATCAGAGAAAGTTTAATGCTCTATGGATATTGATTGAGGAATTGAATTTTATTTCGAATATATATATCATTGGTATTGTAATAGATCTGACAGAGGGAGAATGGAGTACAAGGATTCATGCATAGAAGAGTTTTGACATGTTATAGGCAATGAAGACTTCAGTTAATTTATTCAAGAGAGATTGTGGAAAAGGGATTTGAGGAAGCTAGGATCAGAAAGGATCTTGCAGTTTTAAAGATTTAAATGTTATGTGTAGGTGAATGCAAGTAATGAAATTGCAGCAAACTATTGCAAGGAAAGGAAGCGAATATGGATGTATTATGCAAGAAGAGAAATTTGGTTGAAAGAAGGATTGAAGTGCAGATAATGAAAGGTAAAGCAACATGTGTATTGTCCAGCCAGTGCAAGATGAAAGAGATAGATTAGCAGGTATGAGTTGTATTTTGATGATTGGTTCATTTGAACTATTTTTATAAGGGAAGAGAGTGGTAGAAGCAACACACAATACCAGACTGTGTAAAGAAAGAGAAGAGTTGTGTTGGTGGTAGTGAACCTAAATATTTCAGCTGAAAGTTGGATAGGGATAATATTTAAATTGTTCTAAAGAGAAGGTGAGTTGAGGATACAAGCCTAAAGAGAGCAGAAGAGAATGCTCAAGAAGTTCTAGAGATAGAGAACTAGTGTTTTCCAAAAGATCAAGTCCAGAGAAGGGATTAGTGAGGCAAGTGACAGTAGGAAGGACTTGTAATCGCAGAGTCTTAGTGCAGCTCATAGTGAGTGAGAATCTCATAGAGATACGAGGAAATGAATATTGATAGTCATAGTAGGGGTTCAGAGAGAATCCACAACAGAAGAAAGGAAGATGCCAAGGAAAAAGGCAAAGGAGAGAAGATGAGTCAAGAGGTATTTAACAAAGAAATTATAGAACTAAAGATAATTATGGATAACATGATAGTGTTGCTAGAAAAATGTGAAGGAAACCAAAGATACGGTTGGACTATGAAAAGAAAGAAGATAAATTGGAAGCTATTGCAGAAACAGGTAAAGAGGAGAAATTATATCGAATTAAGAGAAGAACTCAGAGCAGTTGAGTTAGAGATGGAAGATAGCTATTGTAGACACAAGCAAGAGGTTTACCTTACTGAGGAAAGAACCATTGATGATTTCTTGAACTGTTGGACAAGTTCAAATCAGCAGAGAGATTTGATGATTGAAACATCGAAGAAAAAGGAGCCTAGTATTTTTAAAACTAATGATTTGTGCATGTATGCAGGTGATGAAAAACCTTTAGAAGATATGTTTATGCAAGTTGCTGAAGACATGAAACTGATAGAAGAGATGGATGTCATAGAACAATTCTTGATTAACCATGTGTTCAAGGACATTGGAGATGGACAAATGTTAAAGAGTACTAAAGAGGTTGAAGATGATGAATCCAATGAAACTTGGAAGAAGATGGCAAACAATGTGAAGACAAAAGGAAATTGCCGATTGCCAAGGGAGAAATAGAAAATAGTTATGAAGACGGCCTTATGGAAGGAGCGAACAAGAGTGAAGAGGCAGTACAAACACTTTAGATAATGGAATTATCTCTTCAATTTTTATTCAGAAATTATGAACGTGTATTGATATTTAATGGACAAGAAATAATCTTGAAAGGACATAATGGATTATTAATGGAGAGAACTCTTACTAAAGAGTGTATTATGGAAGATGATAGAACCAAGGTTTGTAAAGAAAATTTAACCCAAGGAGGTACAGTTAATCCATTCAAGGTTATGAAGAAGAAAGTAAAAGAGGATAAACAGGAACACAAAGAGAGGTTGGTAGACACTAATGCACAGCTGGAGATTGAAGACAATGTTATCTGTACAAATTGCCAAAAGAGTAAAGGTGAGTGTAAACTAAAAAATAGAGAGGAAATCTTAAAGGATGAAGGTAAGGATGCTTTTATGAAAAATTCACTTGCAATGAGAAACCCAAGGGAACAATGGAAGGTGATATTCATGGTGTTGACAGTAATTTTCACTATTGTGAAAGGAACTCAACAATAGAATGGAAAACCTATGGTATATGGTGATTTTGTTTCTTGTATGGAAATAAATAGAACTTTAGGTTCTAAACTCATATATTGGTAGGTTTTGATTGAAACAAAGAGGGAATGGAAAAGACAACTCAGTGGCTTACAGGTTTGTAAGGAAGGAACAGAAAGAATGAAAATAAGTATGAAAGGAAGGAAGGCCAAGGAGAAGAGCAGAGAACAAAATCCAGAACTTAGATAGCATTCAGAACAAAGTGAAGACAGAGAAGATTTTTTCAAGACAAGACAACGTGACAAGTTTTACATGTCATATATACATCAAGAGGATGACAAATTAGAAAACTTATGGATCAAAATTAATGAGGACAAAGATGGAAAATGTAATATATTTTCTGATTTTTAATTATTAATTGTTGCATGTGGTTTTTAGGATGAAGGACAAACTACTCATGGAGATATTTTTACACAAATAATTCTGAGGGAAGGTGTAAATTATGGAGCTGCAGAAAGTCAGTTTTCCTTTTGGAAACAAGAAGATGAGAGTAAGCAACGAGTTGAATTAGAAGCTTGGAATAGAGGAAGGAGAGTTGGCATAGCTCTTAAACAAGTTATTGCAAAAGAGAAAGAAGATTGTAGAGGATGTGAATGTGCAGTCCACAGATAGATTTTGTTCTCAATACAAAGAAGGCTTAAATGTCAAGATTTTATCTTGAGGATGCAATTGGAAAATTGGATGAACAGTTCAACTAAGTTTGATAGGAAAATGGAGGAAATTGAAAAAAAATCAATAATCAAAATATTTGTAGCCAAAGAGAAATATATAGTTGGAAGGCTATATGTTCTTGTATTAAACAATGCCCAATCTTCTTTTGAGATTGGAATGACTCTACTTAAGCTATTTGATAGATGGATGATGAAAACTACAAAGGTAATGAGTATAAAGAATTGTCAAAGACTACAAATCAAGGGAATATGGAAGGATATATAGAATAGCATAAAGAAATTGGTTTATAGACAGAAGGAAATGTTGGGGATCGAGTCAGAATTCAAAAGGAACAGTTAGGTATAGGACAGAAGAAAATACATGAAGATGAAGATAAATTCTATGGATATGATGACAAGACAACAACGGATAGAGAAGCAGAGATTTATGTTGTTTGAGGAGGTGTTTATCTCGAGTATCAGCACCAACAAAACATGAAAAGGAGATGCTTATAAATGCAGAGCAAAAATAAATCCACAACACAAAGTTTGGCAACCAAGAGAAACAAAGGAGGCAGTAAATACACTTGCAGATGAAAGGGATCAGGTAGCCAGTTTGGAAATGAAATCTGATGAAGTTTACAACAGAGGAAGTAGAAATACTCATCAATAGGAGTCCATGGAGACTTTCAACTTTGGGAGTCTGATGCAAGAGCAATCAGGCCTAGTCAGTAATGTGATAGCATGATCACGTGTTGTGACTAGCAAGGAGGTTGGGAGACAAAGAGTTTAGTTAATTTTATTTATTTAAATGTATGACAGTGTTTATTTATCGTCAAAATGATTAAAAATGGGTATAGTGGCTGATTGATCCTCTTTGTGTGGAGATCAGGCCAAACTATTAGATTTAATTGGCTTGAATAGAAAATGAGGAAACTAAAAGCTTCATTTAGCAGTTGTTTAGAAAAGAGAGGAGCTGAAGGGACTTTTTAGGACAGGGTGAGAGATTTCTGGTTCTGAACCAGAAATGGTTCATGAATCCATTTTTTGTATAAATTGTGATTTTCTTGTATAATTTGGGGGTTGGATAGGTTATATAGGTATATGTTTATAGAGAGGTTAGATATTTGGAGTGGTTTTCAGCCTATGCGCAGATTTGTAAACAAAAGACCACTGTAAAGAGGAATCAGGCCTGAGGAACAGAGATTCCATTTTGTAATTATTCATTTGTATTTGTATATATAGTAATTGAGTAGGATTGTATCAATGTGTGATTGAGTGTCGAATTATAGATTGAATGCATCATAGGATTTCATATATATATTTATGCAGACAGAGTGCGTGAATGCAGAGAAGCGGAGTTCGACAAATACACATAGAGGAATGTGTCAAGGAGGATTCTAATGGATTGCTTGAAGCCAATGGAAGGATCAAATCCAAGCTCAGGAGGGAGTGCGCAATTAAAAACCCTGAAAGACCAAGTGGAACCCATAGAAATAGTGAAAAAATAGCATGAATTCACAGTGAAGAGATAAGCGGAGAATTGAAGAGTCGATACACAGTAATCATCAGATCTTGAAGATCGACAATCCAGATTAAAGGATCATGTCGCAACCAAGTCTTGGAGAATTACAATGACTGTGCACGATTAATCATGGACCGTTGGATCATGGCCAGATCAATGGTCATGATTTAAATCACATATTGGGAGTCAGAAGTTCAAAGGGTAGCGATAGTAAACATAGCGATTTGTTATAGTGCGATATTTCCAATAGCAATAATCGACAATTGGAGATCGTGATTATCAGCGATCAAAGGAATCAGAAGTCAGGCTTCAGAGATCAGAGGGATAGTGAAAAGGTGATTCAGACCCAATGGCATTATAACAAAGGGTCTATAATATTTGAAATCCGACTATGTGTGTCGGAGCGGGTTTTAACTGTTAATCCATTATATTGGTGTTTGAATGATGCGGGGCGATTCTAAAGGAAATCGCATATCGGAAAGAGTATGGGTTAATGTGAACGTGTAAGGCCGATAGCCAATTGCGATAAAGTAGACCCTCAAGAAGTGCGTAGAAGCCTACAAAAGGTGGAAAGGTAAGGTTTTGTGTGTATTTCCCTTTGGAAATGGATCTTTTCCTTTGTAATTGATTTATAAAGGAATTGAGCGCCGATTAAAGGTTGTAAAGGGTTTTAAGGATTCCAATATGAAGGAATTAAAGGAAGACTTTAATAAAGTCATGAACAAAGGCTTGAGGACTATTGAAAGTCCCGATAAGAGGTGTTAAGCAGGGTGATTGGTTCCGATACAATGGAACTGTAGATAAAGAGGGCCTTAACCATTAATGTTTTGAAGTTTTGACTCCATAGGGAGTTAAATTCATGGGACTATATCTTAAAAGAATTTGTATGCATACTGTGGGTATATGTAGGGGTAACCTTGCACCATCTTGCAAAAATCCTCATTGGTTAGCCAAGTTTTGTTGAACTTGAAGAGAAGTCCTTTCCACATCATATTTTCCTTCCACTGTAAAATGATCGGAGTGTGGTCAAATAGAGTTGTCGAAGAGACCCAGGATTGCATGTACCCCTTCCTGTCCAGGAGATTTGGATGAACTAAAAATCGGTCCAACATTTCTGCAATGTGTTTGATACCAACCCTGTAGTTCCTCCAAGTCAACACAATGGGCCTTGGACATATATCCACCATAGAGATTGTATATATAATTTTTTTATACATAAAAAAAATAAATTAAAACAAATTATAAAATATATCATTATAAAACAATATAAGATCAAAAAATAAGTATTTTTAATATATATATATACTACATGGAAAAATTAGGGCTAATATTCATAGATGGCTAATTTTCCATGAATATCCAAAAAAGTTGTCATTTCATTTTTATAAAATTAATCACCAAAATTTACTAAAAAAATTATTTTACCTAAATTATATAAGCATATATAAATATAATAAATTTGAAATATTTTCAATATACATAATCTTAAGTTGAATAGGATAGATATTGACCATTTTTAAACTTAAAGATAATTTTCCTGCAAAATTTCCGTTATATAACTAATGCAATATAAATTTATAAATTACAAAATATATATATATTTTATATAGGAGAGTTGAAATAGATATAAATATTATATATATATAATATAGAATATTATATATAATATATATATATATATTATAATATATATAATATATCCGTTTTTGTGAGAGAGCTTCTAGCATATTTTTTAGTTAATTTGTTAGAATCCAAGAGGGATTTCATAGAATCACAAGTTTGAATTGTAAAATTTCCACAATCCAAGTGCTCCATGGGTTTTTCAGGGTGTTCAATCCATACATGGAGTCAAAAACCCATTTAAACAACAAAAATTAAGAGTTCACCATTTTTTTTTGCCAGATTCTAGCCAAAAAATAAAAAATGTAGCATTTTTAGATAAATGCCAAATGATATACACAAATAAGTTACCTGGCTCATGATATTCTGCACTTATATCGTATTTCATATAAAAGTAGGAGAAATATAGCCTTCCATTTCCATGTACTATGCAGTTGTACCATATTGGATAATGGGTAACATCTCTCTTACAATTTCTATTTACTCATAAAAGGCTATTTTTAGCAATCTAACTCCAACCAAAAATTATTGTTTTTAGATAGTGTTTCATTTGTTGCTTTATTTATGGGATTGTTCCTTAAAAAACATTAATTTTGTTTGGTCTCTTTAATTGTGGTGCTATAGTTTGTCCAATAGTTCTGCATAAGATGACCATTATTATTGATGATATTAAATAGCCTAAAGTGCTTGAGCACTTCTTGAATGTGAACTTACTTTGTATTTCAATTTGAGATTCGTCGGTTCTTTCTATTTTGTTTCTTAGGATGGGGATCGCAGACTTTCAAGCTTTGGCCTTATGAAAAACAACAGAGATGGAAAGAGTTATAGCACAAACTTGGCATACACAACACTAGAGTTTTTGAGGACATGTATTCTTATTAGTTTTTAATGGATTATGATAATCTATGTTCACTTTTCACCTAGAGGAATCTTATGAAATTTGACTGCCTCAAAAGGATTCAATCAAGGAATAAATAAAGATTATGTAGTAGGATGAATAGTCTAATAGAAAACTACTTCCACTTCTAATACGAAAGATAAATGAAATTTAAAAGTAGGATCTATGAATCCCATTGGCTTCTATTGAAACTAGGATCCCATAGGTATTCTAAGCTCAACTTGAATGTCATCAGTCATGTTTTTGAGCTATGAGCTTGTGTATGTTCTCTAACCACCTATTTTCTTGAAGAAAGGAGACCTGTTGAATTGTTTTCTTTTAAAACTAGAATCTTGTTGGTACACTAATCTGCACTTGTTATTAGTGGAGGCCCAGATTCACTTGTTAAGACAATATGAGTTGTTGAGCACCAAATTCACAAATGACCGAGATCTATATATCTAAGAGTTTCACAGGCTGACTTGTTCATGGACACAACACGTGTAGATAGTATTGTTCACATTCTACATGTGTGGATAGTACTACACACAGGCCACATGTATGATGACTAGGAGGGAGGGAGGCAGTGTGGGTGCAGTTTGTTTTTTTCAGGGAGCCGAATTTCCAGGTTCCATTTGCTGTAAAAAAATTGTATTTCTCTATGTGCCATCTTCTTATTTATTCTGAGAAATAAAAGTGAAGGATAACTCGAAGGGTTTATAGGTTTTGGCATGTGATTTATTTGATATTTATGATTTTGTTGTCAATTTTATTGTTAAAATACTAGATTATTTTTATTCAACAATTTCATAAAAGATTTATTGGGTAAATTAAATTTCTGGGTTATAAAAATTGCTTGGGACACAAATAAGATCTGTTATTCAGGAATTAACATCGAATTCATGTTATAGGAGGTCTTGTCTGTAAGAATTGTTCTTAAGGGGTAGCACCTTGCAAAGGAATAATACAACTTTGGTTTTCTTACTATAGAGAAGTCCCATAGAGAGCATGCATGATATGAATCACTAAACAAACAATGGCATCAACCATGGTTTTTGTAATTTATAGCACATATAAAAAATGATCCTAAGATTCAATTTGTCAAATAAAGAATATGCACAAATATTATGCCCCCTTTGAAGATGATGATCGGTTTCAGTATACAATTGGTGATAACAAGCCTGAAGTTTTTTTTTAATCAAGAGAATCGATAGACCTATTGCCTATCACTGAGAATACCTGGGATCAATTCAGTGGGATTTCCAACTGCCCGCACACCTTGCTAGACAGATAAACCAAGTTTCAAACCTGGGTGGGGCCCCTATATTGGTTGGAAAACGTTTTCTAGTGCAGGATGCCCACCTTTGGGACTCTTATGTTATAATGTAGTTATATATGAACTACCTGAGGGTGTGGATAAGGCCAACCTGAAGTTTTGGAATAGGGGTATGGCGCAATTCATTTGAATTTCAAATAAGCTTTGTAGATATTCTCCTAAATACCTATATTAGCATATGTCTTAATGAGACTAGGGACATTAATAGAGAACCAAAGAGGTGGGAAGAGAGGGTTCTCAATGTCAAGTTTTAGATGTTAGAGGAGAAGTGTAACCTTGACCTATCAACTAGTTCCAGTGCATTGACCATAGCTTATGTCATTGATGATTGAAGTGCTAGGTATCGATATGTGTTGTGATTCAAGTAAGAGTTGGTGATGCATTGTATCCTGTGCAATATGGTCATTGTGGAAAATCATTGATCTGAAGAGAAGATGGGAACTGAACTTGGCTAAGTTGATGGCGTAGAACTATTTCTTCTACGAGAATATGCATCGATAAGAAAGTATTGTTTGAATTCAGGCTTTTGTGATCCATAATGAATTACGAAAAGTATTTCAGTAGAAATCACATAACATAAGTTTTTGGTCGGTGTGTTTTAAACCAACTAATGTGGTCCATCATCAGGACCAGATGAAGAGGCAGACCATGGCAACGAATTAAATAGAGAGCAATGTAGAGACCAAATTTTCAAATAATGGTTATTTTTGAAAAATAGTATTTAAATTATGATATTAAAAACTATTATTAAGTAACGACTATATTAAACAGCTAGTTTTTGAAGAATAACATTTAAATTAATTTATGAAAATCAAATATTATTTAATAATATTTTAATTTAATAAATTAATTAAATATTATTTTTCAAAAATAGTCGTTATTTGAAATTTTGGTCTCTACATTGCTCTCTATTTAAGCCGTTGGCATGGTCTGCCTCTTCATTTCGTCTTGATGATGAACCACACTGATTGGTTTGAAACGTGTCAGCCATAAAACTCTGTTATGTGATTTCTACTGAAAGAAAGTATTGCTTAAATATGTTTTCCACACATGAGCTCCACACCTCAATCATAAATATGTGTCCCCAAAGTGTGGAAGATGGGCCTTTCATTTGTGCAGGTGGCAATATCTTATTAGAATAAATTTTTCTACTTCAAAATAAGTGAAAGGAATTTCAATATGCTTTTGCATAGAGGGGATTTTAATACATGATATTTTCAATAATGCATGTTGGAGAGCTAACATGAAAGCTTTATATCAGTCCAACCATATTTTGGGTTTTAGATGGCATCTATCATATTTGCGACTCTGCGTTGTTGGATTTATATTCTTTCATTATTACCATTTCGCTTTGCCTTCATCCACCACATATCATGTTAGTTAAAAATAATTTCACATTTCAGTAATTTGAAAGATAAATTTATGGAATTTAAAATTCCCACTTATATTTCTCAGCATCTTAGATTTCGAGATTAAAGAATCTTATTAATTCAATATTAGTATAAAGTTAGTTCATTATACATTATTTAATGTCAATTCTCTTGTTGTTTTTGTTTATAAAACGAGCAATATATGTGTAATCAATCTTGCTTTGTCTTCAACCTTTGTCCATCCTTGTCATATTTGTGTTTTTTCTATGTTGAATTCTATTTATACAAGAATTGTTGACTTTGTTGATAGATTGTTTTCATTTTTTTCTCTTTAGAATAGCTATTAGTTCAACATCTAGCATTCAGTTGATCTCTTTCTAGTGCATAAGATTGGTATATTTGCTAGCAAATTATTTTGTGACATGCAATCATTAAATATATTTAATGGATCTTCCTTATCTATTAATTTTATCTCTTTCTTGTGTATAACACTGGCAGATTTTCTAGGAAATTATTTTGTGACATGCAAGCATTAAATGTATTTAATGGACATTCCTTCTCATTGATGTAGGCATGATAACTCCTGAATAGCTATGGGACAGTTCTATTAGTCCTTAGTGGGAAGCACATCCCGCCTAGTCATGTATATGCTCTCTCTCTCTCTATGTCTCTGACAACCACAAACGCACTTTTTTTTTATCTACTTTCATGTTTTATTGTGGGTCAACATTAAAATTTTTCAAATCTCTTTCACAAAAACATGCTCTCAACTCGATTTTTTTTTAGGAAATTATTTTGTGACATGCAAGCATTAAATGTATTTAATAGATATTCCTTCTCATTGATGTAGGTAGGGTAACTCTTGAAAGTGTAATATATAGCTATGTGATAGTTCTATTGGACCTTCTTAGTGGGAAACACATCATGCCTAGTCATTTATATGTTCTCTGTCTCTTTCTATCTTTGTGATAGCTACTGGTGTAGGGTTATCCCCGCACATAGCCACAATATGCATAAATACCTCTGTCCCAAGTAATTAACTCTCAAAGGAGTCAAATCTCCATAATATCAATATTTAAGGCTCTTTTACCATCATTCCTTTGTATTGGAACCAATCACCCCGCTTAAACCTCCTATCAGAACTATATCAACCCTCAAACCTTTATATAACCGATAATTCACACACACACACACACACACACACACACACACACATATATAACCATCCCCTTTAAACATTGGTTACATATGGTTTAACATATGAATACACTATCGGTGCTCTTTTTCCTCATAAAACCCATTTACAAAGGAAAATATGCACAAACCATATCTTTCGCCTTTGTATGGTTTCTGCACGGTTCCCGATGTTGTACCTTTATTGCAATCGCTATCGACTCCTTCACGGGTCTTACATGCGTATATGCTTCACCACCTTCCGATATGCGATTTCCCCTTGCTATTGGGCAGCATCACTTTAACACAAATATAATGGAATAATGAGAAAAACCCACTCTGAACACATCTATCGGATCTCAAAACTTATCCAATTGCCACTATATATGTCGTTAGGTCTGCCTTCTATGTTAACCTTCTGCCACGCCACTCCTTTGAACTCTGATAAGTGATCACCCTGACCTTCGATCATTGATCGGCTTTATTGCTATCGGCGTATTGCTGGTCCTTGCGCTTGACTCTTTTATCTTAAACCTTCGATAATGCGATAAGCGATCAGATTTGGACTGTCGATCTGAATCTTGATCCGACAGTCCACGCTTAATTACATGATCATGATCGCTCCATTTCATAGGCTCATTCTAATGTCTTCAAAAGGATTCCGCCTACGCGACTTAATCCAGGTTGTTGATTTAAATGATCCAATGAATTTTGAGCATCAATACTCCACTTCTCGCTGTTCCTTTTACTTGGGTTTTTACGCTATTTTTTCAGCGTTTCCTCTGTGGGTTGATTCTTCAAAAGGTTCTGGTTCCTCATTGTTTCCACTGCTCAACTCTTTCTAAGCTTAACTTATCAAACTCTCAACTTCGTTGTCCCTCTAGAAATCCACTCTGATGCTTCAATTGGACTCGATGATCCATTACGATTCTTCTGAATCGTTCTCCTCTCTCTGCATGTTCTTCACCGGAACTCTGCCTACAACCAAAGTTACAGAACCTACAAATTCACCAATTACATGTAATTCAAACATTCAATAGAATTTCATGCATTCACACAGTCCGTAATAGACTTCTATATATATATATAAATATGAACAACGATTACAAAATGAGACTCTCCTTCTCTCACAGGCCTAATCTTTGATATATGTGGCCTCTCCTTTTTGAATCTGCCCTCAGGCTTACATATATGCAAGGAGTTCTATTGAAATATCCTATTTCGACTCCTATATCTACTAAACCAACTCCTAAATCCTCTATCCATTATGTCCACTTCTAATTAATTAATTCCTAAAGTTTCTCCTTAGTTCCTCGAATCATGAATTATTTTAAGAGTCCTAATTGATTTTAGGCTCTTTTGTCATTATTACCATTCATGTTCTCATTTATTCGAGAGCACTTACAATTTCCTCCCATTATCTAATTAATTCACTTGAAAGCCTAATTATTACATTAATTTGTCACTTAGGAATTCAACTTCCTAAAAATACATGACCCCCTATGTCTACTTAATTACAATGGTTTTTCTCTTGGGTGAATGCTCCTGCATCAGACTCCCAAAGTAGAAAATATTCATGATCTTCTAATCATGTGTCTTTTGGTCTTGGTCTTTCTGGATCCCACACTTTGTTTTGTAACTGTCCACATGATTTGTTCCCTTATTGTTGTACTTCTACTGTCTTTTGCTCCATCTTCTTCTTCTTGTCAATCAGGTTCAAACTCTAATTGATCATGCTTCCTTCTACTACCATTTTCTTCCATTTGGTATGCTTCATCATTAGCTTCCACATTTCTTCAATTTATGTTTCAAGTACACCTTTGGAATCGTCCATATTCTGTTTCTTACTCCTTCCTCCTTCTCTTTGCTCCAGGTTGCTGTTGCTATCCACTATTTCTTCAAACCATTGTTGGTTTCCTTTACTTGCTCCAACTTTTGCCTTGCTTGCTTTGCTAACTTCTATGCTGTCTCTTATGCTGACTTGAGCTTTGTTTACTGCCTCCCTATCATCCTTACCCTCTTGCACTGAATCATGTCTATCCAACACTCTATCCCGCAAATTAACTTCTCTATTCCATATATTGAGTTCTTCTATAGAATTCTCTTCCTTCACCTTTATTTCATTGTTTACTTGTGCCAAATCTCCTCTAGCAATTGCAACAAAACCTGAATTCACAAAAGACTTGTTAAAATATTTTATATTTATCTCAATATATTATGTATTGTATCTTTTACATAGTAATTATATTATAATATTATAAGTCCTATAGTAGTAGTATTATATTATATATATATATATATATGTTATTATATACTTATATAGTATATAATATATTACTGGTTGTTGGGGGCCCTTTTTGTATTTTCCTTTTTCCCCGGTTCCGGCAACAATTTCAATTTGTTTCTACTATTATCCTTTCTTTCTCTCTTATGTCATAGCTCTTTTATCAGTATGATGATTTGAACTCTCCAAAGAATTCATGAGACTGTCCATTAGTCTCTCTTCCACACCATCTGTCCTAATGATGTCTTCTTGCCATTGTCCACTATAGTGAACTCCTTTTTCTGCAATCATATTCTCGTACTCTGAATTCTCCAATAAATATTCCAACAATGCAATTTCTTTGTGACACTTTGCCAGTATTTCATCATCAGTTCCAATCCTAAGTTCTTTCTGCTACCATAAGTCACTGCTTTTCTCATTTAAGAGACATTCTTCATCCTCCTTTATTTCATAGTTTTTATCTTTTGAAAGATACTCTTCCATACTTCTGACAGTTTCTAGATATTGCTCATCCTCTGCAAAACATTATTTTGTTAGTGTTCTTTCTCCCTTTGCTAAGTCTTTTGCATAGACTTCTTCTTCCTTAACATATTTGAGTAGATGTCCTTCTTCTTCAATGCATTTTGTCTTGTTGTCCCACTGTAACTCTTCTCCCAAAGTTATTCTTGTCTCATCATCTTCATTAATGTTCTCCTGCATTTTTTTTCATCACTGGAAATTTAGGGAAGCCCTTGAGATTGAAAAAAGGCCAAAAAATCTTAATAGAGAGGATGGCTGGAAGATCAGTAGTTGTTGGGTCCCAGCCCTCTCCTCCTAGTCATTTTCTCCCTTTAGTATTTTTTTTTTAATAATTTTTTCCAGGTCTTGAATTCTCTAATATTTATTTATTTTAACTCTTCGACTTTTGAACTAATATTAATATTTTTATTTATATTATATTATAATATTAATATTTTATTTCAATATTTGTTTATATTATTATTATTATTATTATTGATTATATTATTTTGATTTTTATTTTTTTAATTTATCCTTTTATTATTATTAATTTTTTATTTCCCCATATAATGTAAATTGAACTTTTAATCTTGATATTTCATACATTTATATTTCAATACTTAATAAAATTAATATGGTATAAACTTCGAAAAATTATTAGAAATGAATATAATAAAATTCCCTTCATGCATTTTCTTTTATATTATAATTAAATTAAAAATTAATAAAGGAATTAACATATTTATTTAATATCTAATTGAAAAATATTTTAATTAATATAACATCTAATTTATAAATATATTATAATTATGATATTATTCTACTATTAGACGTAATTACTTTTGACTTTTTAACATTATAGACATTTGAAGATCTGCACTCCCTATTTATTTTGCTGCTATGATTTGACTCCTCAACTTGTCCTGACGATGGACCACACTGGTTGGTTCGAAACGCGTCGACAAAATAATACCTCTATGTGATTTTCGCCGAAGATTCTTCTCAAAATTGATATGGATCACAGAAGCCTAAATGCTTTAACATTAGTCAAAATCATTTGATTACCTTTTTGCGACAATATTTCTTCATTCTTCATCAAAATAAGATCCTAATTCCTCATCTCTATGTTAGCTTCTTTAGACTCCTTCATAGACTTTTCCTTCTGTATGCAGTCAAATTCTTCTTCTTCTCAGAGGTTTTCTTTGTCACCTTTTATTCTAGATCTTCATCTTCTTTGAAGATATCTTCAAAAGGATGCTTTTCTCATGCAATATCTTCCATCATACACAAACTATCAGTTTTAAAAACATAAGAATTTGTGGTCTCACTTGATGGTTCAACCATCATATCTCCTAGCTGCTCTAAATCCTTCATATGATTAAGAAATTCTTTGATGGTCTCCTCTTCAATATCTTCAAGCCCTTCACTTGGTTGCTTGATATCTTTCTCCAACTGCATATGAGACTTATCTATCTCATGTTCTTCCAAAATAGAATTTAGATTATGCTGGTCTTTTTTCTTCTTCATGACAATATAAACAAATTTTCCTTCTTTACATGTTTCACCTGCAAACACACATAAATTGTAAGATTTAAAACTATGTGACCCTTTGGCCTTACTTGAAGTTTTAGTCTTCAAGTCATCATGTTCACTTTCTCCCAGAATTTCTCCTTGTTCTGGTTCACAAATGGATTCTTCCATTTCTAACTCAACTTCCTTGAGTTTTCCCATCAGCCACTTCACTTGCTTTTGTTGTAGCCTTCTCTGCATCTCATGCCACTCCACTAGCTTCCTCCTCAAGACCAACCTAGTCTCTAGCTTTCCTCAAGTTTTCTCCTCAATGCATCGAGTTGTTCTTTTAACTCTGCAATCTCCTTGCCAATTTCTTCTTGACTCATCCTCTTACCATTTTCCTTGGAATCCTTCTTCTCATATCCTCTACTATGGCTTCTTTCTAAACCTTTGCTATGACTATCAGTAGTCATCTTCTTCTCTTCTTTCTTCATGATCTCCTCTACTACAAGCCTCTGTAACAGTTAGTCCTCCTTGCTACAATCTTACCTCACTGAGCTCTCCTCACTCAGACTTTTGGTAAGCACGCTCCTCTGTCTAGAACCTCCTTTTGAGCAACACCTTTGCTCCTTCTAGGCTTCTGCAATCTATCACTCTCTCTTGAGAACACTTCAGCTGTCCTCTCTATCCAATCTCTTGTTGGATTCTTCAGGTTCACTGCCACTTCTCTATCAGAGTATTGTCCTTACTTTGTCTTCAAGAACACTTCTGGTTCTCCTCTTCCCATCTTGTTTTGTTGTCACCTGTGCATTAGTATAAAAACACACATTCTTAATTTAAAACACAACATTACCTCACCTTCAAGATCTGAGAATGATCTTGTTTCACCATTCCACCTGTACTTTGAATGGATTGTCCTCTGTTTTTGTTTCCAAGTCCTCTTCCCTTCAGAACTTGCATTAAGAAAACTTTCTTTCTCTTTCCTTCAAGGAATCCTCTGTTCTTGTCTACTCCAAGCCCCTGCTGGAACTACTACAGTTCCCCAAGAACTTCAAAAGTTCCCCTTATAGTCTTCTGTTGTAGTCTCTATCATTCATCCATTAAGTTATGCACATGACCTTCTTCTGTGTGCGAACTACCTTTCACAGAAATCTTTCCTCGCTCTAATTTCAATTCTGCTCTGATAACAAATCTGCGCTGATACCACTAATGGTTTAGGGTTATCCCCACACATACCCATAGTATGCATAAATATGAATAAATACCTTTGTCCCAGGTAATTAACTCTCAAAGCAGTCAAATATCCATAATATCAATGGTTAACGCTCTCTTACCATCATTCCTTTGGATTGGAACCAATCACACTGCCTAAACCTCCTATCAGGACTATATCAACCCTCGAACCTTTATATAACCCATAATTCACACACACACACACACACACACACACACACACACATATATATATAGATATATATAGATACCCTTTAAACATTGGTTACCTATGGTTTAACATATGAATACACTATCGATGCTCTTTTTCCTTATAAAACCCATTTACAAAGGAAAATACGCACAAACTGTACCTTCCGCCTTTGTACGGTTTCTACACGGTTCCCGATGTTGTACCTTTATCACAATCACTATTGGCTCCTCCATGGGTCTTACATGCATATATGCTTCACCACCTTCTGATATACGATTTCCCCTTGCTATCAGGCTGCATCACTTTAACACAAATATAATGGAATAACAGGAAAAACCTGCTTCGAACACATCTATCGGATCTCAAAACTTATCCACTCACCACTATATATGTCATCGGGTATGCCTTCTATGTTAACCTTCTGCCACGCCACTCGTCCAAACTCTGATAAGCGATCACCCCATCCTTCGATCATCAATCAGCTTTATTGCTATCGGCGTATCGTTGGTCCTTGCGCTTGACTCTTTTGTCTTAAACATTCGATAATGCGATAAGTGATCAAATTTGGACAGTCAATCTGAATCTTGATCTGACAGTCCATGCTTAATCACATGATCGTGATCACTCCATTTCATAGAATCGTTTTGATGTCTTCAAAAGGATTTTTCCTACGCGACTTAATCCTGGTCGTTGATCTAAATGATCCAACAGCTGCTGAGCATCAATACTCCACTTCTCACTCTTCCTTTTACTTGGGTTTTTACGCTATTTTTTCAACGTTTCCTCTGTGGGTTGATTCTTCAAAAGGTTCTGGTTCCTCGTTGTTTCCATTGCTCAACTCTTTCTAAGCTTAACTCCTCGAACTCTCAACTTCGCTATCTCTCCAGAACACCACTCTGATGCTTCAATTGGACTTGATGATCCATTTGATTCTTCTGAATCATCCTCCTCTCTCTGTGTGTTCTTCACCAGAACTCTGCCTACAACCATAATTACAGAACCTACGAATTCACCAATTACATGTAATTCAAACATTCAATAGAATTCCACGCATTCACATAGTCTGGAATAGAATTCAATATATATAAATATGATGAACAGCGATTACAGAATGAGACTCTCCATCTCTCACAAGCCTAATCTTCGATATCTGTGGCCTCTCCTTTTTTACTCCACCCGTAGGCTTACATATATGCCAGGAGTTATGTTGAACTATCCTGGTTCGACTCTTATATCTACTGAACCGACTCCTAAATCCTCTGTGCATTATGTCCACTTCTAATTAATTAATTCCTAAAGTTACTCCTTAGTTCCTCGAATCATGAACTATTCTAGGAGTCCTAATTGATTTTAGGCTCTTTTGTCATTATTTCCACTCATTTTCTCATTTATTTGAGAGCACTTACAATTTCCTCCCATTATTTAATTAATTCACTTGAAAGCCTAATTATTACATTAATTTGTCACTTAGGAATCCAACTTCCTAAAAATACTTGACCCCCTATGTCTACTTAATTACAATGGTTTTTCTCTTGGGTGAATGCTCTTGCATCAGCCACAAACACACTTGTTATTTATCTACCTTCATGTTTTATTGTGGGTCAACGCTACAAATTTTCAAATCCCTTTCACACAAACATCCTCTCAACTTTTCCCTTCTTGTAGGAAAAATCAAAGTAGAATATACAAACAAGTAGCATAAACAAGTCTCGCTTTCTTTTTCACTTTTCCACTGAAGGAAAAGGTACCAGCTTCATTAAATAATAGAAGGCTTGATTCATTTATGTTTTAAATTTGATCATTTTTCCTTGTTACTTGTTTAACATGATCAAATGTTGTTCTATGTGTGTTGTATTCTCATCATATAGGATACTATAGGTTTGAAAATATTCAATGAAATTGGACTTCATCCTACTTTGACCACTCACTGCTGTCCTCTTATGAAGCTAAGATGAAAAATGGAAATTACGGCAAATAAATATGTGAGATTTTATAATTTTTTATTAACTTTTAAAGTTAATATGGTGGCCAAAATTGTATATGAAATTTGAATCCATAAATTTATGTTCTTTTTATTTAGCTATAGTTGCCTTCTTACAACCCTATTGTTCCCAATCAACTAATAATTTTCAGCATATGTTGTACATTTACTATTCCTGTCATCACCATTACAAGAGAATCAGAGATTACAATTATAAATCGTTTCTTTGATAATTTTCTAAAGTCTCATTACTGCTACTAGTTTGGTAGCATAGTTATTTATAATCATAATGGATATGAACCATTTTATATAGAAATTAATTCCTATAACATTTCATCTTGCAATTTGTGATTTCTTTTCTTTATTATGTTTCATTGTTCAGGATTTCTTCAACATCTAATTGATCTTAATATATTATTTTCATTGGATTTAAAAGTGACAATGCATTCAAGGAATTATTTTTGGCCAATATTGGAAGTATTTTGGTTTCTGAAATACATCTATGATGAGCACCAGTGTTGCAGCAATAATGATGCAACTCCTGGGGCTACCAACTTTACTTTATCAACTCAGGGTTTGTACAATCTTGGAGGTGACAGTGTTGTATACACAAGTAAATGTGATGGGTCTGCTCTTTGTCAATGCTAAGCTGGCGATAGACTACTAAGGTTTTTCAAAGACTTCTATGGATTCAGAAGAAGCTTGATTACCAATGAGGGAAAGGGAAATCTAGTCTAAAAGAAAGCTTGTCTACTACAGTAAGGAAAAAGGTTGAAATCACATGCTAAAACACACCATTTTCTAACTAACTGCCAAGAGGCTTTGCTTCAAAAGAATGCTAAGTTAACATGTATGCAATCCTACTATCCTAAGCATGTAGATCCAAACCATCAAACCTTCTACTGTTGTTCATGTAAATTAATAAAATAAATATGTTTTTCTTTTTGTCTTCTTCTTATGTGAGAGTGTGAAAGCTAATCCCTTTTGGTGATGTGGCAGGTGGCTTAGGATTGATAGTGAATGGTTATAAGGCTTGGGAGACAAGTAGGGACCCTTTGCTAGCTTCCTAGAGGATTTTTCCTCAATTCTGCCTAAAAACAGGCCACTACAGGTCAACCTATAGGATATCCTAATGCGTTCTACCGGATGTCCTGAAAACCTATAGGATCCCCTATATTTCTATAAGATATAGCTGAGAGAAAAAGGATGGGTGTTGAAGGTGATGGAAGGCTTAGGGAAGGTGGTTTGTGGATGGAATGAGGCAAGAGAGTGCCTAGGACCACTTCAGAACTCAAAACCAAAGTTGGGAGATGGTTGGATTTTCTCAACAAGCTTGGAGAAGTTTCCTTGTGAAATGATGAAATTGGTGAGGGTTTTAGTGAAAGAAAGGAATGATAATGGATGGATGAAGTTGTGATGAGGGTGCTGACTATGAAATCTCTCTATACTTCTGAAACACCCTCCCTACATCATACATGGACATTTAACCAAAAAATATGCAAAAAAGAAGAATTTCAATTATCTAAGGAAAACTGAATTTCATGAGCTAGCTGCCTACTTCATGCATGAGGAAAACTTGCATAATAAAATGTAACATTGATGATATCTAATGTAATATTTAAGATAAAAGAAATGATAACTAAATCCTACTCTTGCAAACTGATCAAATGCTGACCTAAGTACAGGAAACCCTAAATTCCATGAGAAAGCAGAATTATGTCTTTTTGGGGCTGCATAGGAGTTCTTTCCTCAAACCATGATCCCTGAATGAAGGAGTGAGGCCAAAGCCACTTATTGACATATTTTTGATGTTCCTTTATCTCTTCTAAGCTATTGTTGAAGAAAAGCACAAATGGAAGCAAACTAATAAGAAAACTGATCAAATCTACACAACTTGCAATGAAATAATTCGAAATGTAATTCAACCATTAATCTATGAAATCAATCTAATCGTACAAATACAAGATGAGGAGCCTTTGTTTCTAGGGTTGGGACCTAACCCAAGAGCTTCAGCCCTCTGAGCTAACTCAGTGCTGGATCAAGGAATTGCTCATTCTCATTACCAAAACATAAAATTACATCACAATGTCTTCCACAAGTCTTGAACTTGAAAATGACTAGTGTTTTTATAGCAAAAATTTGAATCCTAATGAGGCTCTAGGCCTCTTTATTTATACAATTGAAGTATCCAATGACTTCCTTAAATATAGGGAGACTCGACTCCCAAACTTGAGATAAACTAGCTGTTTAATGACCACTTGCTCGGCTGCCTTTTGATCTCCATGACTTGGCTTCTTGTACTCTAAGCTAGTGTGATTGAGGGAGGAATATTAGAATAAGGGAGGGGTCAATGAGGTGGATATTCCTCCTACAATCTCTCCTCCTTCTCTCATTCGAGTTTCAGCCCTTAATTAGCCAAAATTCCATGATTTTCTCTCACAAGCCTACAATCAATGCACATTAATCCACTAGGCATAATATCTCACTTTGACTCATCTCGTTAAACAAAATACAATCAAAATATGTAATAAATTGTGAGAAGAGTTTATTTGACTAAGCTAGAAGGTGGATTAAGGTCCATATAGTTACCCAATGATGAGGCTCATCATCACCCCCTACTGAAAGTGTTGCTCATCCTCTAACCAACTAAATCAATATCCATGTCTTTCATGGCTCTAGTGGCCTCCCTGACATCCCATGCTTCTGTTGTAGTTTCCTCTTCATGTGCATAGAATCCTGCCTTCCTTTCTATCTCCTCCCACTACTTTCTTTCTCCCTCTTCATTCCTTCCTTTCAGCATTCCTAAGAGAAGTGGTGGAATGAGTCTCAAGCCAATCCAATTGACTTTGAGTCTTTGGAGAGCTTGCTTGTACATGGGTGTCTTGTTAAGTGCTTCTCTCATTCTTTGAGGAGAATGGTACTCTCTGATTTTCAAATTGTAGGGCAAAGTATTCCATCTCCTTCGGCAAGCTTGCATGCTTTCATCTCCTAACAGCCTGAACATATCCTCAAAGTGTGTAATTGCTTGCTCTTGGGAAGCAAGGTACCTGGGTGCAAGTTGAGGGTCATTTGCAATCAAGTTATGTGTGTTGATGACATCTATTGGATTTGGCTTCTCAGCTCTTATCATGAGAGGTTTTGTTTCTTCCCTTGCCATTATTTTCTTCATTTCTGCAACCCTTGCTTCCTCATGGTTCATCCATGATGTGAAAGCCATCAACTGTAAGTCCCCTAGTTTTGAATTAGGGTCCCATACATTCATATCTGTCAAGGCTAAATTATGTAGGTAGAACTCACACAGTTTAGCCCTATCCTCCAATGTGCATTCATCAAAAAGATCAATGAACTATCTATAATCCTAGAATGGCATAGTGCCTCTCTGTGCTAGGGTCTTGATGTGGAACTGCATCCACTACTCCTTAAGGTATAATGCTTAGGACTTACCTAGCATCCTACACTGGATTGCCTCTAAGGATAGACTGCCCATGGATGCCAATTGATTCTCTCTTTATTGTAGCTATCCCCTTAACCATGCATTTTCTGCCTCCAACTGAGCTTTCATCATTTCCTCTCTATCCCTCAGGCTGCTCAGTTCTTTGCCCATCTCTTTAACATTTTCCTCCATGTGACCTATGTCCTCCACTCCTTTGGATTTGGCAATATACATCCATGTATATGTTATTTGCCTTTCTTTCTTGAGCTCAAAGAATAATGGGATGGAAAATTTCTGTGGAATGACCCTACCACCTTTAATAAATCTGTAGTAGGAGTCAAGGTTACGTTGAGGACTAGGTTCCCTTATCTCTAGATCCTCCTTCTTTGTTTCTTGCTGCATAATCCCTTCTTTATCCAATTTCTGTGTTTCCTGTAGGTTTAGCAAAGTTTCCTATAGGATTGCCTTTGCTTCCTGTAGGTTCTTCTGTGCATCTTGCAGGATGCCTTTTCCTTTGGATGAGGTAGATCTAGTCACAGGCCTTCTAACATAAGTGATAGGAAACTTGGGAGAGGCTTGCCCTAATGATCCTTCTCCTTGATTTTTCATAAGACGAGCCATCTTCCCCTGCTATTTGGGTGAGTCTTCAATAAAAATAGGAACCTTGGTGGGAGTTTGAGGTTTTCCCTACCTTATTATTGTAATTTTTCTTGTCCTAAAGTACAATGGAGTTTGTCTTTGTATCTTCCCTTTTTGTTTGATAGGGGTACTAAGGGCAGTGAGGGCAGCTACTGCCTCTTTCTCAGTGGGTTCTAGAGAAAACCTAGGTGATTCATCCTTGTCTTCTGCCTCCTCTTTTCCATTCCCCCTCTCATCTTTTTCTTTATCCTCTTCTTCTCCCTCTAGTTCCTCACTCTGTTCATTAGTTTCCTCCTTTGCATCTTATTTTGTCTCTTCATCACTTTCCTTCTCTTTTTCTTCCTCTTCCTCCTCATCTATTTCCTCTTCATCCCTATCTGTTTCCTCTTCCTCCTTTTCAATTTCTTCTTCATCCCTTTCATTGGCAGTGGGGCTCTTGTTGTATTCAAGGGCTTTTATATCATCCTCTTCTGCATGTCTCTGAAAGTTTTCCATGTGATAGGGATTCTGAGGTTTTGGAGGGAATCCTCTATGGTAAGTCTAAGTAACCCATGTTGGGCTAGCTGTTGATGGTTTCCTTCCTGCACCTTCATGCTCATATATGTCATTGATTGAAGAAGGAAGTAGGGTATGCTAAGTCTGTTTTGAGGAGGTGTGTCTACTCTAAACCTCAATTCTTGGAGAAGCCTAAAATGGTATCCATATACCACACTATACCTACCTTCACATGAGATATAATTTATAAGGTGGTAGCTAATTTTGTTCCAATGATAGGGTAGCCCTTGTCTTCTCACTCCACTTTTGCATTCCATGGCCTCCTCTCCTTCAAAAAAGAATTTCTCTTTTGCAGTTTGGCTATTTCCCTTATCCTCCTTTCTCCAAGGAACTCCTAAGGGAAGTGTGGTAATTCTGCCTATGATTTTAGAGGTGAGATCTATGGAGAGGCCTTTCACCACAAGTGTGGCATGGGTCCTAGTCAGTGTATTGTAGGAGAGAGAAAAATATTTGGCTAATTCATCATCGTACCCCCTCAATTTCTCAAAGAAACCCATCCAATTGTGCCTTGTGAATATCTCTAGCATAGGAGGGTGATGATGAATCCTCACTGTGTTGATGGGTTCCCTCTTATTAAATCCCCTTGTCATTTTCTCTGATGGATGGAGGGGTGTATATGTCTGATACAAAATTTAATGAATGGGGAAATTTAAATGAAAATCTTGTGCATGCAATTCCCTTATGCTGCAATCATTTCCAACAAACTAGCAGTTTTTTTTCACTTGGAAAAATGTGGGGAAATACAGAGCCTACCTCATTATCATGGTTTGATGAAGCCAAACCCTATTTTTCCCTTTTAAACTTGCTCACTTCCAATCCTTTAGGTGTTGGACTGTATCCTGTAGGTGGTCATGCACAGGAAAAAAACGATTCTACCTTTCCTGTAGACTGCTTGAGGGTCGAGAGTGACTATTCTAGTGTGTAGACTCGAGAATGTGAATGCTTCTATGCATGGGGATCAACATTTATTTCCTCATATGGGTGATTTGAGTGGGGTGTTGTGCTAGCAGCCGAGGTATGAGTATCCATTTTTGGACAGTTGGTCCCACTACCACATCATCATTCTCCTCACTTCGTAATCAACTCCCACTTCGAGCATCTGTAGCTTAACTACTTTCAACCTCATCTCTTATTTTCCTTGACTTGACTACTGCCATGTGTGTAAGGACTAACTATATTCTCCTCGTTGACTGAGAGAAGGTGGCCAAGTTAACTGGAAACCTTTTGCTTGTAAAACAACTCTTTCACAACTTTTACATGTTTGATCATATTATGCTAATGAGAGAGTGGAAGCGAGATACTTACTTGTGGTAATGGTGCCTTGATGTTGTTTGTTGAAGAATGAAGTCTTTGTTGTGTGTTTGCTGGATGTGCTTTTCTCCTTCTTCTTTTTTTATTGTCCTCTGGTGATTTTATTTGATGTGAAGGTACTTGGATGTTGATGTTGATGATCCTTATGCTGCTACTAGGCTCTGGAGGAGCTTCTTCTACCTCTGGATCTCCATGCTTGAAGCTAACTGCAACCTGTGATTTTTGTTTTGTGGGATAGGATACTACAGGATTTCCTATAGGATGTCCTGTAGCTGCTTCTCCCTCAAAAGTTTTAATCATTTTCCACTATTGGAGCCTAAGGATGGTTGGCATGGGTAGAGAAGGGGTCTACGGATTTGTGAATGAGTAAAAAGCCTTCAGGTGTTGTCCCCTTGTTCTCTGTCTTCATCCTATTTTCTCTATTTTCTCTTTGAAAACTGCAAAAAAAATTTGAAACTGACTTTTTTGATGAATGCAGGGGTGATCATGGTGGAGAGATGTATGGTGATGAGATGGTGAAGTAGATTTTTTTTTTTTTTTTGACATGGGCAAGTCATTCCCTTACTCTAGGGTTACTTCCTTTACGATTCCCAAGCCATTGTAATTCCTACAGGATCATCCTGTAGGTTTTTAGGGAATCCTATAGGTTTACAAAGAATCCTGTAGAAAAGACAAACCCTTGCAAACTAAGGTAAATGAATGGAAAAAATGGAGGTAATGATGGAATGATGAAGGATAATTAATGGAGAAATAAAAACATGAGTTGGACAAGTCCCTTTTGATTCTCTCTTGTTGCTCTGATCCTCCTCTTGTTGACCTGCAAATAATATTTTCAAAGTTTTTTTTTTCTTGAAAGCAACTAGTCTGCCTCCAAGAGGTTTTCATCCTAGCTGCTTCCGCTAGTCGTTTCAAAAGAGGTTTTCACCCAAGCATTTTTTCATTTCTCTTTTTTTTTTACACCATTGGGCCGCCTCAAGAGGTTTTCAACCCAACAGTGGGACTTAGGTGCCTCATGGGGTTCTCACCTGAGTCTCCTTATTTTTCTCTTATTTTTCTCTTTTTTCTTTTTTCTTTCTTCTTTTTTCTTTTTTCTTTTTTATCTCTGAATGACTTTATGAGGTAGGAGTTGAGGCTTGCTCAACCACCATCACTATTCTGTTGATACCATCAATGAACTCTTTATTTGACAATGGCTTCTTGTAAACCTTCAATCTATGCCCATTAACAAGTAAAGGAATAGCCTCTACATCTATGGTTCCAATCTGCACTGAACCATTATCGTGACATTTCTCTATGACATAAGGCCCTAACCATCTAGTCCTTAACTTCCCCTTAAATTCTTTATATCTGGAATCATATAACAAATCCCAATCCCTTTCTTGAAATTTCTTTTCCTCGATGTTCTTGTCATGCCAAATATTCCTCTGAATTTGAGTCACCTCTGTGTGTAGGAGGGCCTACCTTATGAACTCATCTAACCCATTCAGCTGGAGCAATCTCTCTTTTTGTTTACTGCTGAGGTCTAGATCCAGTCGGGATTCCATCCTCAATGAATTGTACTCAAATTCAATGGATAACAGGGCCTCCTTCCCACAGATCAACTCATAGGGTGTGAATCTAGTGGTGGTCTTCCAGGTGGTATTGTAGGCCCAAGTGGCCTCAAGTAATCTATCTGCCCAATCTTTTTTGTTGCTGCTAACCACTTTGGTCAGAATGCCTTCCAACACTTTGTTGGTCACCTCCACTTGCCCATTAGCTTGTGGGTGTTAGGGAGTGGATGTTCTATGCTTGATCTTGTGCTAGCTTAACAAGTCTTCAATCATGTTGGATGTAAACTAGCTGCCTTGATCAATGACCAGGTCTCTAGGGTACCCAAACTTGTAAAATACATTTTCCCTTAAGAACTCAACCACCTTCTCCTCTGTTGTTGCCTTGATTGCCTTGGTTTTAGCCCACTTGGTCAAATAGTCAGTGCACACAATGATGTACCGATTTCTTGGAAGGAGGGTCAATAGGTCCAATGAAATCCATGCCCCACTTGTCAAATGGCTCGAGAGTCACTTGAGGTTGGAGAGGCATTTCATCCTTTGGAGTAGGATTTCCCATCCTTTGGCATCTATTACACTGATTAGTATACCTTCTCACATCCTAATGAAGAGTGGGCCAATAATAACCTGCCTTTAACACCTTGAATGCTATCCTCTTAGTTGCAAAGTGACCTCCACAAGGCCTACCATGACATGACAGAAGGATGTCAAAGACTTCCTCCTCCTTGACACATCTTCTCAGAATTTTATTCGGGCCTAGTTTGAAGAGGTTTCCCCCAATCCAAGTGAATGGGGCGCTCTTCCTCACAATCTTTCTTTTCTCTTTGGAGGAAACATTCAGTGGGAACTGTGCAGCCACAAAATAGTTTGCTATGTCAGAAAACCATGGAGAGAGAACTGAAATGGTGAATAAGCGTTCATCTGGCAACTGATCATAAACCATTCCTTCCTCCCCTGCAGGCAAAGTTTATCTGGACAAAAAATTTGCAACAACATTTTCCTTGCTAGGCTTATCAACAATAGTTAGATCAAACTACTGTAATAAAAGTAACCATCTAATTATCTGGGCATTCACATAAGGTTTATTCATTAAATATTTAATTGCAACATGGTTAGTATGTATAAATGTTTGATAACTTGTAATGTAATGTCTAAATTTGTTCAATGAATGCACAACAACTAGGAGCTCCTTTTCAGTCAATGTGTAGTTCAGTTCAGCCTTTGACAAATTCCTACTCATAAAATAAATGGCATAAGGTAATTTGTCATCTATCTAGCCTAGAGCTACTGTTATGGCTTTGTGTGAGCCATCAACGTGTATATGAAAAGGAAGGGTCCAACTTGGGCCTCGAAGAATAGGTGCACTGGTCAACCTGTCCTTCAGGGTGTCCATGACCTCTTGACAACTTTTTGACCATACAAACTAAGATTCTTTGACCAAAAACCCAAATAAAGGAGAAGATATTTTGCTGAATTCTTTTATAAACCTCTGATAGTATCCAGCTAAACCTAGAGAACTTCTGACATCTCTCTGTTTTTGTGGAGGTGGGACCCTTTGGATGATGGCTATTTTGTTTGGGTCCACCTGCAGTCCTTGTTGGGATATTGAATGACCTAGGATAGTCCCTGCAATCATCAAGAACTCACTTTTTTTGGGACTAAGGGACAATTTCATTTCAATGTGTTTTTTCAGCACCTTACCTAAGTTGGATTGAGACTCCTGGAAATCACACCCATAGGGTGTAAAATCATCCATATAAATCTCTACTGCATCATGGAATAGCTCGACAAAGATACTCAAGACCGCTCTCTGGAAAGTGGCAGGGGCATTACATATGCCAAAAGGAAGGACCCTATAGGTGAAAGTACCCTAAGGACAAGTGAAGGTGGTTTTATCCTGGTCTTCCTGGCTGATCTGGATTTGATTGTACTCGTTGAACCCATCTAGGAAAGAGATAATTTTTTTCCCTATCATACCATCTAGCATTTGGTCAATGAAAGTTAGAGGGAAATGGTTCTTCTTTGTGGCTTTGTTTAACTCTCTGTAATCAACACAAATCCTCCACTTCCCATTTTTCTTTGGAACCAACACCAAAGGAGAGACCCACTGACTATCTGAGATAGGGTAAATGAATCTTGCATCTAGCAGGTTTTTCAATTCTTATTTGACTATATCCTTGAGAGTTGGATTCATTCTCCTTTGGGGTTGTCAGACTGGTTTGAAACATTGTTTGATATAAATGTGGTGAGTACACACCGAAGGGTGCACTCCATTCATTTCTTTGTAACTCTAAGCAAAGGCATCCAAATGTTACTTTAGCATGTTGCACAACTTTTCTTCTTGGTGTACAGAAAGAGATGGGTTGATCTTCAAAGTTCTCTCATGACTGAATTCTATGGTTTTGACATGGGTAGGGTTTGAATCAGCTAAGCATAAATCAATTTGATGGTTGTTCTGGGTTTCTTTTACTACTTCCTCTAAGGACAATGTACTGGGAGCTGGACTTTGGAGTATGTGTTCAATCAAATCATCTTCATCTAGTTGTCCTCCTCCCATGGCTATCTCTACGATATAGAGTTGGGTTGAATAAAATTCATCTTCTTCCTCCTCCTCCAGCCATAAAGGTAAGTCATTTTCTAGAGATGGTCGGGAAATAGGGTACAAGACTAACTTCTTGGACATATGCCCATTTTTTATAGTCATATTTCTAGCCTTGCAGCTAATGTAGGCATCAGAAGTGGATAACCAGGGACTCCCAAGGATGAGAGGGTAACTAGTAAGCTTGGCCTTAAGCTGGAGAACTAGGAAATATGTAGGGTACTCCCAAGAGTTAATCGAGACCATCACATACTCCACAATCCCCTTAGGGGTCACTGTGGAACAGGATGCAAGTTGGAAGATTGTTGTGGTTTTTCTCAATAAACCCTGGAGATTGAGCTTGAGCATGGTGTTCTTATTCATCACATTGAGGGTATCCCCAAGGTCAATCAAAGTGTGTGCGACAATGGTGCCATTGATGTGCACATCTACTACAGGGCTTCCAGGGTCCAAATACTTTGGACAAATTACCTACCCCAACATTAAGTCGGACAATTGTCTAATGAAATTAATGGTAGGGGCATCTCTTTTTCACCTCCTTGGATGTTTGAAGCACTTCTCCTTGATAAAATTGTTGTAAATAGGTACATCCTTTATGGCTTGGAGAAGTGGAATTTTGACACATAGATTTTTCAATTCTCCCAGAAGTTCAGTATCTTCTGGGGTAGGTTGGAGTGGTTGGGTTAATCTCTAAGGAAAGGGTGTTGGATTTACTTTAGGCATGCTTTCCTCTCTTTCTTCCTCACTCTCCCTAGGTGGAGGTAGAGGTTGGTTTTCCAGGAGTACTCTCCTAGATCTTAGGTTGATTTCCTGAATATCCACAACATAAGAAGGATAGGATGTCTCTCCATTGTATACTTGTTGTGCCTATCTATTGTTTGGGTTCGGATTTGGTTGGGCGGGCATGTGGGGCTGTTTAGGTGGAGAAGGGTGTAAAATCTATGGTTGAGTAGGTGGTGAAGGCAATAAAGCTGGAGCATTATTTTATGGGGGACTCCACCCCTAGGGAGATGCATTCCAATGAGGCTGTGGTAGAGCATATGGCTAAAATGATTGGCTGGTTGGATGGGAATGGTAATGAGGTGTAAAGGACCAAGGAGGAGGTGTAGACCAGGAATGAAGATAAGGGCCCCCCCAAGAGGGAATGGATGTGATCTGGTTGCGGTTGAATATGCATGGGATGACCCTTACATGCCCTACTGGTATGGTCAAGGCCCATGAGGTCTCCTTTGATTTATGTAGCAGAGATGTTCAGTCACCGCTTTAGCTCCCTGGTATATAGCTTTTAGTCCAGGTAGAGAAGGGCACTTGTCTATGGAGTGGTTTTCTTCATAGACTGAGAAGACTTCAATCATGTTTAATGGACATTCATTCCTAGGGTGCCTCCTTGTGCATCTAGGGCAGAAAATGGCTAAGGCTCTCTCTGCTTCCTCGTGTTTTCTCTTAATGTGGATAGTGTCCATATGTAGGGCAAGGGTTGTAGCATCTAACTCTTGAAATCTTCCAACATGTTTCTAATTTCACCCTTGATGGATGTATTGGAAGAGGATGGACTAACCATAGGTTGACTACCCCTACCCTTTTTCCTAGCTGCCATAGAATGGTTTCTAAAAAAAGTCTTGATATCTTCATAGGGTAGCTGGTAGATGTCCCCTCCTGCCAGCAAGTTTAGGGTATCCAAAAGATCTTCCCTTACCTCTCTAGGCAGGACTAGCTTTAGCGACTCAAGGTCAAGTGTGCACCTGGCCCTTTTGTAGCTATCTAGAATCTTTCTTCATAATCCTCTAGGGATTTATAATGCCCTAAGGTCATCCTAAAAAAATTCTTCTTTAGTGTCTTTAGACCTGCAGTAGTCTTGATACTTATTGTTGCAGGCTTGCTACATTTGAGCCCAAGTTGTGATGGTATCCCCAGGTAAACCCATGAACCAACGCAAATGTACAACCTTGAGAGTGGATGGGAATAGTTTCAACTTCTGCTCATCATTGGTGTAATCATAGGCTCTGCATATAACAACAAACTTAAACAAGAAAGTGTCCGGATCTTCTGAGGTCAGACCATGGAAATGAGGAAGAGTAGAGGGGCCTATATTCTTCATCTTTGTATCCCCATTAGTTTCTCTAATGGAAAAGGCACCCTCAACTCTTTCTCTATTTCCTCTGGCATTTCTATTTTCAGCCATTGGGTCAGTTGGAATGGGTTATTATTCTTCTTCTTCTCCCCCTGTAAGTTCTTCAAATATCTCTAGTTGTTCACCTAAGGGTTCCTCCAATTCACATCCACCAAAGAAGAGGGAAGGTTGGTTGTTTGAAGCAGTGGGGGTATTTGGAAAAAGTTTCCCTATGTTATCCCTATTCCTACAAGGCAGGAAATAAGTGTTTTTGTTTTGTGTTGTGTTTTTTTTTAAGATTTGAAAATAATTGGAGAATTGAAATTATAGACTAAATGAAAACTAACTGCTTGAATGAAATTTTACTTGTAGAATGGAAAGGAAAGCAAAGAATGCAGAATGGAAAAGAAAACCATCTAAATTACTTTTCTAGAAATGAAGCTAATAACAGAATATCAAAGACAAGAAATGGAAGAAAGAAAGTAGTAATCACATATTACTCAGACACCTCCTCGGCAACGGTGCCAAAAAGTAATGAGCGCCTGTATTCCAGCAAGAATTCCGAAACTTATGGGGCTACCAACTTTACTTTATGAACCTAGGGTTCATACAAACTTGGAGGTGACAGTGTTGTATACACAAGTAAATGTGATGGGTCTGCTCTTTGTCACTGCTAAGCTGGTGATAGACCACTAGGGTTTTCCAAACCAGACTTCTATGGATTCAAAATAATCTTGATTACCAATGAGGGAAAGGGAAATCTACTTTAAAAGAAATCTCGTCTACTGCAGTAAGGAAAAAGATTGAAATCAAATGCTAAAACACACCTTTTGCTAACTAACTACTAAGAGGCTTTGCTTCAAAAAATGCTAAGTTAACATGTATGCAATCCTACTATCCTAAGCATGTAGATTCAAACCATCAAACCTTCTACTACTATGCATGTAAATGAATAAAATAAATATGTTTTTCTTTTTGTCTCCTTCTTATGTGAGAGTGTGAAAGCTAATCTCTTTTGGTGATGTGGCAAGTGGCTTAGGGATGATGGTGAATGATTAGAAGGCTTGGGAGACAAGTAGGGACCCTTTTCTAGCTTCCTAGAGGATTTTTCCTCAATTCTTCCTCAAAACAGGCCACTATAGGTCAACCTATAGGATATCCTAATGTGTTCTACAGAATGTCTTGAAAACCTACAGGATCCCCTGAATTTCTATAGGATACAACCGAGAGAAAAGGGATGGGTGTTGAAGGTGATGGAAGTCTTAGGGAAGGTGGTTGGTGGATGTAATGAGGCAAGGGAGTGCCTAGGACCACTTCATAACTCAAAACCAAAGTCGAGAGATGGCTCGATTTGCTCAACAAGCTTGGAGAAGTTTCCTTGTGAAATGATGAAATTGTCGAGGGTTTTAGTGAAAGAAAGGAATGATCATGGATGGATAAAGTTGTGATGAGGTTGTTGACTATGAAATCTCTTTGTTCTTCTGAAACACATGCACTGCATCATACATGGAAATTTACCCAAAATTATGCAAACAAGAACAATTTCAATTATCTAAGGAAAACAGAATTTCATGATCTAGTTGCCTACTTCATGCATGAGGAAAACTTGTAGAATAAGATGGAACATTGATGAGATATAATGTGAGACTGAAGGTAAAAGAAATGATAACTAAATCCTACTCTTTCAAACTGATCAATTGCTGTCCTAAGTACAAAAAACCCTAAATTCCATGAGAAAGTAGAATTCTGTCTTTTTGGGGCTGCATAGGAGTTCTTTTCTCAAACCATGATCCCTGAAGGAAGGAGTGAGGAAAAAACCACCTACTGACATATTTTTTATTTTCCTTTATCTCTTTTAAGATACTACTAAAGTAAAGCACAAATGGAAGTAAACTAATTAGAAAACTGATCAAATCTACACTATTTGCAATGAAATAATTCTAAAGACAATTCAATCATTAATCTATGAAATCAATCTAAGCATACAAATATAAGAAGAGGAGCCTTTGCTGCCAGGGTTGGGCCCTAACCCAAGAGCATCATGCCTCTGAGTTAAATCAGTGCTAGATCAAGGAATTGCTCATTGTCATTATCAAAGTAGAAAATTACATAACAATGTCTTCCACAAGTCTTAAACTTGAAAATGACTAGTGTTTTTACAACAAAAATTCAAATCCTAATGAGGCTCTTGGCCTCTTTATTTATACAACTGAAGTAGCCAATTAATTCCTTAAATCTAGGGAGGCTCGTCTCCCAAATGTGAGATAAACTAGCCCTTTAACTGTGACTTGCTCGGCTGCCTTTTGATCTCCATGACTTGGATTCTTGTACTCTGAGCTAGTGTGATTGATGGAGGAATATTTGAATGAGAGAGGAGTCAATGAGAAGTATCTTCCTCCTAAAATCTCTCCTCCTTGTCTCATTCGAGTTTCAACCCTTAATTAGCCAAAATTCCATGATTTTCTCTCACAAACCTGCAATCAATGCACAATAGTCCACTAGGCATAATATCTCACTTTGAATCATCTCATTAAACAAAATACAATCAAAATATCTAATAAATTGTGAGAATATTTGATTTGACTAAGTTAGGAGGTGGATTAAGGTCCGTATAATTACCCAATGACGAGTCTCATCAATTTAGATGTGAGAAATCATTTCCAAAAGGCTGGAAATGGCTCAATCGTTTCTTGCAATTTCTTGGGAGCTTCCAATGCTTTTCCATTATTTTTTTAGAAGTTGTATTTGAAAAAATAGAAAGAAGGAAATAAAGGCTTTTCTAATCCTTCCCCAGCTCACTAAATCAAAAGAAATTACTCTAAAACATGGAAGCTCAAGTAAACAAAATAAGATATTTTATGGTAGGTGAAGGGAAATAACTTCAATGAAAAGACCTTATGTTCACCTTTTCCAAAAAAAATCCTGGCATTACCTTTGTTTCTTGTAGTTTCCTAAAAAATCTATCTTAAGTATTCTTGTTTACGGAAACTCATTTCCTTCCCTTTGTTGGTTTCCATCTCAAATACTTGGGGACAGTTAGAAAAGCAGGTATCTTTTATCCTCATTTTCATATATGTCTAGTACAGGTTGAAGTTTCTTTGATGATACTTATAGATTCCAATCTCCATGGCTATTTGAAATTTTGTCAGAAATTATGATATGGGAACTATTGTTGCGGGCCTTATATTTTATACGAGGGAAGAATGTGTTGGTGCTAATGGACTTTTCCTTAGATGGATAGTATGAAAATGAAGATGCAACTGAACTAGTTGGAATGGCATCAAGCTGCTTGCAATATGAGCCTCGACTAAATCCTAGTACTGAATTGATTCGAGAAAATCCTCACAAGACTAAGTAGTATAACATGAGCTTGGTGATGCCAAATACCTAGTAGCAAGAGTAGGTATTATTCTCTTCCACCTTGAGTTAGGTTTTAGATGTTGAAGATGTTTTTCTTCACCATTGGCGGAAAGGAGCCACCAAAAATAAAGGATCATCATGCCTATATTATTTGCAAAGTTATTGGCATATTTGTGTTTCAAGGGTTTTTGTTGTTTTATTATTTTTGGTCCAACTTTAATGTAAATCTTGCTATTTTGTTTTCAACCATTCCATTCAAAAGTATTATTTTCAATTGAATGATATTTGTGACTTCTTTGTAAAGTTATTTTATTAAATTTATTTTGATAGCGATTTTGATATAATTTCAGTTGTTGTGATTTTAATCTAGATGTATTTTTATTTTGACTATTTAATAACTCTCACATAATTATTTAAAGGATGCTAGCTTAATGGAAGAGCATCTGCTTTATAAGCAAGAGGTTGGTGGTTCGATTCCACTGTGTCCTAATATGAATTAATCAATAATATTGTAGTTCATTTTTAATTAAATACTTTTGATATTGGTTTATTTCAATGGTGAGATATTTTTCTAGATTCATTATTTTATATTGTCTCTAAAGACACAAAAGTGAAGTTGTATTATCTTTGAATGTTATTTTTTTAGTGTCTCTAGAGAGACAATAGTTAGGATCAAAGACATTGTCTCTTTAAGGACAATATGTCTTTAATCCCAACTATTGTCTCTAGAGAGACAAAAATGAAATTGTCTTTCGAGAGACAAAAATGTTTGTCTTATATATTGTCTTTATAGAGACAATATTTTAAGACAATTTAAATTGAGGCACCCACTTAAAGATAATATTTAAGATAATAGACAAGTTTTCTTTTGTCTCAAGTTAAGACAATTTACCCAAAAATTGTTTTAAAACCCCCTTTGTGTTGTAGTGAAGCAAATTAAGAGATTATTTAGTTTATATTAAATCAAGTTATATTTGCCATTAATACATAACAATTAAAAACTCAAACCAAAACATTTAATAGAAATAGTTTACTTATTTAATTATTAGACTTGAAATCACTTACAAGTGGTAAAAAATCATTCATGGAAGTAATTATTGATACATGTCTCTCTGTGCTTTTCCAAACTATACATCATTCCCACAACAACTAATACCCAAATTATGGTAACTTTTATATATATTCCATCACATTAATAAAGAGATTATTTATTTTATATTAAATTAAGTTAGTTTTATGCATACATATCCCAGTAATAAACAATAGTAAAAAGGAAAAGCAGAGAGTTTAATAGAAATTCTTTTATTATGAAACCTTAAACTTTTTACAAGAATACCGTGGGAAAACCATGAGTTAAGAATACCATGGGTTGTATGTCCCAAAACAGCGAATGTTTATATTACATGATATTGTTATTTTTCATTTTATATCTGCTTATTTTTAGTTATGAATTTATCCATTAAATGTTTTAATTAATAATTAAAATTATTAAAATTATTATTTATTTTATTTATTTTTATTTTTATTTTTATCTAATTTGACATCGTTGAAATGTTTAGATAACATAACATAACATGTATAAATATGTGTGTATCTTGGAATATAATTTTGCGTAGAAATTAATAGAAATTTACTACTACTGATGTATTGGAATTGAAGACAAGAGATTACAAACGTCTTCTACTATTATGTGGAATGGAAATCACAATTTAGAAACACATGCAATAGAATGCAACCATCAAACCACAATGACACAATGATTTACAGGGACACTTAACTAGAAAAACCGCTCTGATGCTTTGCATTAATTCAAATGAAAAGAGAGACAATGACAATGTCTTGCTTCAACTTTGAAGCCCACCCTACAGTGCAATCTTGGTCTCCGATGCTTTGCATTAATTCAAATGAAAAGAGAAACAATTACAATGTCTTGCTTCAACTCTGAAGCACACCCTGTAGTGCAATCTTGGTCTCTTGCCTCCTAACCTGCTATGGCCAACACTTAGCCAATTCAAGCCTCATCTAACCTCTTATTTCCTTGCACAATCCTAGAGGAATAAATCTCCTAAAAAATAGGGAAATTCCCTATTTACTTGTGCAAATCCAAGGGGAATTGATCACCTGTGCAAAAGCACTGTACACTCAATAATATACACATATAAATTCAAACATTACTTTTACTCCACCTCAACTAGGCAATTCGAATTACATGCATTATTGTGTCTATTTTTAGCTGATTGACTAGTTAACTAAGAGATAAGTGAGTCAACAACAGTTCTACTACTCAACTAACCTTCAACTGACTCAACTAATGACTTGAGCTCAGTTAACTGAGTTCAACTAACAATATCTCAATTAGATTGCTAACTCTTAGAAATCACTACATGCACAACTTTACTTCTAGCATATAACTTGAATTTACTGGGTAGATTAGTAGACAAGGCCATGGCACACAAGTTAACTACTATCCAACTCATCTTGCAGATATGGAAAATCGAATTACTCAATTTGACTAAGGCACAAGTCAAAATTGAGCCTTTTTCTTGCTACAATTTCTAATATTTCAAGCATTTATTTCATAATAGGTTTCAAAAATTTTAATTTAAGTATCCATAATTATGGATGGTAGAGATTTTGATGAATGACAGATTCCAAGGTTCCCTCATTCCAACCCATGGTGGATCCAATCCAGGAGCCTATCAATTATGGGCCCATGCATTCTCTAATTTCAGTAGCAATGACTCACGATCTTTTGTACAATAATGAGATCCCCAAACCATGCTTTGACTGCACAAAAATATCACAACAACATTTCCCTTGACATCAGAGGTCAGGTCAAATTGCATTGGTTGGGGTCAGAGCTTTAAATCCTTTGTGGCGAATCTCGATTAGAGATGGGCCCAACCACCTGATTGGGCCTCACCCTAAGTCAGAGGTCAGGTTAGTCAGGGTCTCCATGTGCACTTGTCATATTGAAACTCGCAGGAAGACTACAAGGGTCCCTGAGTTAACTCTACATTCACACCTATGACCAACCTTGGTGAAATCTTGCTAAGAAGGGACTACGACCATATTCAAACACAACAACTTTTCGTGGCTTCTAAAATGATCAGGGACACGATAAAATTCACAAACATTTAAATGGGTGCACATGTTATACATTAGAAAAAAGAAAATGATTACATATTTGGCCTCTCATGCTTGAGGCCCTTAGACTGACTCAAATTTCTCCTAGCCCTTTTTGGTCTGATATTACATTGAAGATGGTCGCCCCTGACATAGCTTGTAAAAACCTAACTTCCTAGGGAGGAATGTTGCCACGATAGCCTTCAAGAGGCTTATAAACATTTACAATTACATTAAAAAAAAAAAGGAATTTCATGTCCTCTTCAATGGCTTCCATGAAGCCCTTCTGGATGTTGCTGGAATCGAATTCAATTGGGGTGGGGTTAATGCTCCTGCATCAAACTCCCGCACTTGAAAATTTCCATGAGCTCCTGATCATGTGTGTTTACTGTTGCATCTCGCCCATCATCACCATTGGGGTAATAAATATCCACATGTATCTTTGAGTGATTTGCAACTATGCATCCTTCACTGACATGACATCGTTGACTCTCCTCCTTTGGCTAACACTTTTGGCATCTTGGTTTTCCTGCCCTTGAACCTTTTGAGCTTCCCTTTCTCGCTTGGCAGTGTCTCCTTTCCTCACCTCTTGAGAAATTATCGTGTTCTCTTGTGCCTCCTTCCCGCACTCTAATACCACTTGATTAATGATCGATTCCATGGGTTCCTCATTCCAACCCCTAGTGGCTCCAATCTAGGAGCATGTGGTTTATGGGCCCATGCACTCTTTAATTTCAACAACAAAAACTCACGATCTTTTGTGCAACAATGAGATCCCCAAACCACACTTCAACTATGCCAAAATATCACAGAAACATTTCCCTTGACGACAAAAGTTGGGCAAATTGTGTTAGTTGGGGTTGGATATTTCAATCCTTTGTGGCGGATCTTGACTAGAGATGGACTCGATTGCCCAACTGGGCTCTACCCCAAGTAGGAGGTCGGGCTAGTTGGGGTCTTGATGTGCACTTGTCGTGTTGAAGCTCATGGGTCGACTACAAGGGTCCTCAATTTAACTCTGCTTTGGTGAAATCTTGTTGAGTAGAGACTTGGTTCAAAAAAGACCATGGACATGATAAAATGCACGAACATTTAAATAGGTGCACATGTTATATATTAGAAGAAATAAAATGATTACGAATTTGGCCTCTTAGGCCTAAGGCCCTTAGCCTAGCTCAAAATTTTCCTAGCCCTTTCTCACCTAATATTACATTGAATATGGCCTCCCATGACACAACTAAAAGAATCCAACTGCCTAGTGAGAAATATTTCCACGATAGCCTTCGAGATGCTTCTAAACATTTACAAATACATAAAAAATGAAAGGAATTTCATGTCCTACTCAATGTCTTCCACATTTCCCTTGTGGAAGTTGCTAGGATTGAATTTGGTTGGGGTGGGGGCGATGCTCCTACATTAGATTTAAACTCCACATAATATTTTTAAAAGTAATCATACAGGGTTGAGATTTATATCAAATATAGTTATGCTTTTTTTTCTCTTCAATTTAATTAAAAAGATGTCATGTCCACAATGATACTTGTGATTCCAAAGTGTATTGGTGAAAAGTGATTTTGTTATTATAATTGGGTGTTTTAAGTATTTTTTTTTCCTTTCCAGAAGTGAAGCAATGAGACTTTTATAAGGGTATCAAAATCAATGTGAAAGTTTCCAATTTATAGTAAGGAAGAGATATTACAGAAGTCAATCATGGCTTCCACCAATAATTAGAAGTCATAAAGGTTCCATATTGAATAGTACCAACTATCCACTATAGGAAATAAATATAAATATTTTTCTAAGAATTTGGACTACTCGAAAGCAGTAATCAACAAATATGAAGAACTAGATATTTAGTAGTAATGGCAAGAGCCCAAAGAGATGGACTAGTAGAGAGAAAAATAAAGGATGCAAGAGCACTATGGAATTTGCAAAATTGAGTTGAAGACTCCATATTTCTTAGGTTAGGAGATTTTGGAAAAGTTATATCAAGGCATGAGGAACGAGTTTGAAAATCTACAAAAGAAAGATGTTGAATCAGTAGATCAGTTTATTACTCAGGTCATGGAGGTAGTAAATGAGGTTAGCGCTCATGAGGAGAGTGTCACAGATCAAAAGGTGGTTGAGAAAATTCTTAGAAGCCTACCACCTTCATTTGACATTCATGTGCAACCAATTAATTATGCTTTAATTGTGGAGTGTAATAAATGTCTTTAATACTTTCTATACCTTCTTTAATATGGATTCCCATAACTCCTTTTGCAGAAACCTCAAATGTTTTGTCATCATCAAGCTTGATTTTGGATTTGAAACTTTCATCCATTGTAGAATGAAAATCCTTATTTCTTGATATGTGTTTAGAACAGCTCTAATTTAAATATCATACATCTTTAGTACCATTTTAAACTTTGTCATAAGATACAAATAAATAGTTTGGAGAGGCCTCATCACCCTCTTGAGCATAATTAACACCCTTTTATTATTACATTCTTTGAATCCACAATGCCTTTCAAAGTTCCGATATCTATTACAATGATAACACAAGCTATTTCTTCTATCAAATCGACCTCTACCTCTACCTCTTGAACCACATCTTCCTCTAAATCCTCTTGAATACTTTTGATTTTGACTTCTACCTTGGGTTTGGTTTATTTTGGTGCTAGTGTTGGCATTTTCATTCTTTGTAAGTTGCAATTTGGAGGAGAAAGCTTTCTTATCACTTTTTCTAAATGGATCTCTCAATCTTTCTTCATGAGACCTAGGAGATCCAACTAGGAAATCAAACTAAAGGGTAGGAAAATCCTTGCTTTCTTCAATGATTATGGCAATGTGGTTCCACCTTAGTGTTAGAGACCTCAACACCTTTTAAATCACAACCTCTTTGTTTACATTTTCTCCAAAAGTAGCCATTTTATTGAATACATCTTTTACAAACACACAATAGTCATCACATTTTCAACTTCTTTCATATTTAGATTCTCAAAATCTATTTTTAGTGTCCATAGTTTGATAACTTTGTCTTGATCACTGCCCTGGTAAGCTTCTTGTAGAGTGAGCACCCTAAGTTGTCTCTGCACTTGCAATTCTTAGAAATAAGCTCTTATCTATAACTATATGAATGTGAAATAAATCTCAACATTCTTCTTTTTTACCTCCATCTTAGTGGCTCTATCATTGGTTGTAAAAGTGTTCCAATCGGTTGGCTCCTCATAACCTATTTCTACAATCTCCTATAAATATGTTTTTTTTAAATGTCATCGTCATGATGCATGGTTACTGATAATCACTTCTATTAAATTCTAGAATGAGTAAGGGGTCATAATTGTTGGAGTATGTACCTCCTACTTGTTTTACGTGTGTGATCATCTTGAAACAAGAGTTGTGTATTTATATGTGCAACATTATTTGTTTAAGTTAGAGTGCTCAATACAATTTTGGTTGAAAATGATGTCTACTCTCCAATTTTAACAAAAAATTGACATGATTATCCGAAAAAATTAACATGCTCTAATACCAAATAAAGGTTCTATATAGTTCTATGTCAAAACCAACTAATTAATCAATTATAATAACATAAAAAAGATAATACCAATGCTAATAAAAGTGAAATCACTTACAACTAAAACATACAAAAAAATAAAATTTAGCTCACATATCTACAGCATCAAAATTGTTCAACGCAAATCATCATAATTGAAAATATACCTCTCAAAAAAAATCCACATTCTTTTTCAAAATACACAATTCAATAATTTTAAATAAATATTTACAATAATTTATTTAAAAAAACAACTTATATATTTTATATATATTATTTACTATTCATTAATGAATTTAATTTAATATAAATAATATGTAAAATTAATTATTATTTAAAACTATTAAAAAGGGAAAATTGCAAAGGTGATGAATCTCTTATCAAAATTAAAGATCCCCGTGTAAAGAATTCCATTATCCTTTAGTTCGGCCTAAGGATTACCACAGAGTCGCTCAAAGAATTTTGGTAGGAAAGTTCCATATTTTGTGTCAGCATATCGTTAACTTGTTTGACTCTGCTGCCATTGGAAACTAAACCATGCATGTTGTAAACTAACAAGCGTTCATGGGAACTTACAGAGCATGAATGGACTTACAGAGCATTCAATATTGCATACATTGCGGTCTCTAAGCTTATATTTAACAACAGGCTTAGCATGTGATACACTATTTTTCATGACATGTTAACCACATATTCAATACTGCACACACCCATTCATTAACCTTATTATTATAGATAAAATTAATTCAACAACATATTTATCTTGTCGTGACATGAGTGAACAACAACAATAATATCATATAAATAGTTAGATGGAAAAAATATAATATAATAATAATATCTGTAATAATATATATTATATATGAATACTAAAAGTAAAAATCTATCTTAAAATTTAAATATCTTGAAAAAATCTTACACATCCTTGGCCTACAAACTCTTGGGAATACTTAACCCTAACCTCATATCTTTATTTCACTTTTACCTAACATACCAACGCTTCCCAATATTAAACCCTAACCCCATATCTTACTTCTACTCTTACAAATAGTAAATACTAACCCTAAAATTATACTCGTTATGATTTTGCTGCATGTTGCTGACTCTCAACTGCGAACGAAGAGGAAGAGACAGTTGGAAATGATTTGGCTGAGTCGTTTAGCAAAATAGAAGCTGATGATGTAAAGGAATCAGGTTGAGAAAGCATTTCGACGTCCTGACTCATGGTTGTCTTGCTCGATGCAGCGCAGTGCTATTTTCAGGATTCTCATCACCTCTGGCGAATTAAAATCTCTATGCAACCTCGGATCCACCACTTCCTCAATCTCTCTCCTTTCCCTTATCATTGCAAAGACCCATTGAACCACATGTCCTGTTGAACTCGATAACGAGCTTCTTCCGGTCACTATCTCTAACAAAACAATCCCAAAGCTATAAACATCCACCATGGACATGATTAGCAGATTCATTTCCCACTCCGGTGCTAACTAACCCCGTGTGCCTCTAATTGTGGAGAAGGAGAATGAGAAATATCTATCTACCAGCTTCATCAACCCAAAGTCAGCAACCTTGGGACAAAAATTCATGTCCAGAAGTATGTTTTGGGGCTTGACGTCACAGTGCAGAATCCATTCCAAACATTATTCGTGAAGGTAGGCTAACCCCTTCGTTGTGCCCACTGCAATCCCAAATCTTTCTTTCCAACCCAAAATTATGTCGTTTCCAACTTCTTGCCATTCTGGGTCAGATACTTGTCTAGAGACCCATTTTCAATGGCAGTTGTCTATAATGCGACTTTTTGGAAGCTTTTCCGGTGGGTTGTTCCGGTCAAAATCCGGCAGCAATTTATTGGAATCACAAGTTTGATAGCTAGTTTTTGCACAATCAAAGCGTCCCAGCGGTTTTTCAGGGAGCTGAATCCAAATATGCAGTTAAAAAACCATTTTAAATAATACAAATCAAGATTTAACCTCAATTTTTTCCACCGGATTCCGTTGCCAGAATCTCCAAAAAGTGGCATTATAGACAACTCCTTTTCAACGTACTCGTAAACTAACAACTTGTGATTTCCTTTGGCACAGAAGCCAAACATACAAACTAAGTTCATGTGATGGACTCTCCCAATCATACTCACTTCCACCCAGAACTGATCATGACCCTGGGATACTCCTTCCAGTCACTTCATTGCTACCACCTCACCATCGGTCAGCACGCATTTGTGTTGGAAGAATCATCGCACCTCTATAAAATCCATAATTTCCACCCTGGGGATCCTAGTTACTGGCTTGTAATGTTTACCAACACCTGCGGGTTTTGGTGTAATAGCAAACCTCCACATGGTATCAGAGCTTGGACCCAGGTTCAATTCCCCCAAGCTGCGTTTGAGGGGGGGTGTTGGAAGAATCACCGCACCTCTATAGAATCTGTAATTTCCACCCTGGGGATCCTAGTTACTGGCTTGTAATGTTTACCAATACCTGCGGGTTTTGGTGTAACGGCAAACCTCCACATGGTATCTCTGCAGATCAGAATTATCACCCACAAGACCATTTCTAGCAGCTGGTTGGTCTTGTGCATATATCTCACATAAGCTCCTTGTTCTCATTGCCACTGAACCATCGCCCTCCTGGCATTGTCATTTGGTTCAGTCTTCTGATCCACAGTCTTATGCTGAGGCTACTGGGCATCCATCTTGGGAGTCTGCCATGAAGGAGAAGTATAACTCCCTCCTCGAGAACCAGACTTGGGATCTGGTCCCTCTTCCTTCAAGAAGGAAACTTGTCCAATGCAAATAGGTCTACAGGACCAAGAGTGTTGTAGATGGGCAAATCACCAGATGGAAAGCGAGGCTAGTAGCTAAAGGCTTCCAACAAGTGCATGGCATTGATTATGATGAGACCTTTGCTCCAGTAGCAAAGATGGATTCCATACGCCTTACACTTGCCATTGCGGTTGCCCAGCGGTGGGAAGTACATCAAATGGATGTGAAGAATGCCTTTCTTCATGGAGACCTATTTGAGGAAATCTACATGGAGCAGCCACATGGTTTCATTCATGGCTCATCTTTGGTCTGCAGACTGAAGAAATCTCTCTACGGCCTTAAGCAGGCCCCGAGAGCTTGGTACACGAAGATGGATTCCTTTTTCTTATCACAAAACTTTGAAAGATGTAAGTATGATCTGAATGTTTACATGCTTAGGACACATGATTCTCTTCTTATCTTAGTTTTGTATGTAGATGATCTCCTAATCAGTGGCAGCTCGGCTTCAGCCATTGCTACAGTCAAGAGGGCCTTGCATGATAGGTTCTTGATGACGGACATGGGTCCATTACACTTCTTTCTTGGTCTTGAGATTAGCCAAGACGCCACAGGCATCAAACTCTCTTAGGCTAAGTATGCACGGGATCTCCTCGAGAGATTTCGCATGGCTGACTGCAAGCCAGCACCGACTCCTTTTCTGTCTGGGGTCCGCCTTGAGGATGGAGGTGACACTTGATTAGTTGACAGCACTCTCTACCGTCAGCTAGTGGGGAGCTTATTGTACCTCACCCACTCCAGACCAGATCTCTCATATGCAGTCGGGGCAGTTTCCAGA
>APFE031391131.1:137901-150359 GCA_000404065.3 Pinus taeda
CTCTTTTCTTTTGATTACATTGTATTTTGAGGGGGGGTTTTTCCCACGAGGTTTTCCCTCTTTCCTCAATTTTAATACAAGTTGCACTATATTTTGGGTGAACTTTGGCCTTAGTTGTCAAGGCCCATTTTCTATTTTTCCCCATAGTGGTGTTCAAGGGGGGGTGTTGGAACTACTACACACCTACATGCAGACTCTTAGTTAGAGCATGCGACTACATGCAACTACTACACATCTACATGCGGACTCTTAGTTAGAGCATGGGATTGCATGCAAGATTCCTTTTGCATGACTTACTCCTTGATTTGTTCCTTCTTTAACTCTGCAACTGACTTGTTATCTCCGGAATTTGTTGTAGGTGTTGAGTATTCTCATTGATCACCACTATAGTGCATTACCTTGGGATCTTCACCCAGTAATGCTATATCATGAGCATTGTAACATATTTTCTAATGAATCATTCCTTTCTTCTTTCAATTTTCCTTTAGTGTTTTTGCTTTGCAATGCTATGTGTTCAACCTTTGCTAGCTAGATTCATCTGTGCAGGTTTTCTAACACATTTACAGTGATCATACTATTGTGCTGTTTTGGTTGTATATTTTTGTATACTGTGCAGACAAATGTGAAATCTGCCCTAAATGCATTAGAAGGAACCTTGTAAAACATTTTGGAAAGTTACGAGTATGTTATCATATAGTTTGTGAAGATTCATTAGTATTTTTTGTTTCTATCCGTAGAAGAAGCGAGAGGTGGGGTGAAAGAATTTTTAAAGGGAGTAGAGGAGTGGAGTCTCCCTCAACGAATTAGCTTGAGAGTTCAAATCGTTGGTCGCGGAGAACAAATCGCCACGGGAAAAAAGCTTTTAAAAACGCAGAAATTTGAACCACGACAAAATAGTGTAAAAAAAAGTAAAATGGAGCAACACATAAAAACTTTTGCGTCTAATTCTTACTGCTTACGCTTCACTAGGGGTGGTTGCGGAGTAACTGTAAAATTCCATAAGCACTTGTTTTCACATGCCCACCAATATTTGTTGTGCAAAATACTTTTTCATTCACATTTTTCTAAACATGTATTTTTGAGACATTAATATATGATTGATCAAAACATCAAAACACTATATGGGCCATTGTACAAGTTAAGTGGTTTTCTGAACTTGCATAGGGTGCCGCAAGTAAAAGTTGTGGAGTAAATGTTTAACCATATATTGACCAAACCTTCATTAAATTTCCATTTGACTTTAATTATCTTATGTGAGTAAATGTTTAACCATATATTTACCAACCTTTCATTAAATGTCCATTTGACTTTAATTATTTTATGTGTGTGTCTTGCATAATGGAAAACTCCTACTCTTTCTCAGAGTACTTTAGCCTGCAAACAAATCTGCAATTGAGGTGTACCACAAGTATGTTGTTGTCTCTCTAATTAATGTAGTTGTTGGGACTAATTTTCCAACATTCTCTTAATCACAACTGTCGTCATTGTCAATTCCCAAATAGTCTCTCAGATAAACACAATTTTCACGTACCAATGGCTTTGTGAAAATGTCAGCAAACTGTTCTGTTGAAGTGCTATAACACAATTTCACCATTGTTAATTAAGTCTCTAATAAAATGATATTTAGTGTCAATGTTCTTGGTCCTCTCCTAAAAAACATAATTCTTTGATAATGCAATTGTGGAATTGTTGTCATAGAAAATAGTTGTTGTTCCCTCTTGGTCGTGACATAAATCCCTCAACATCCTTCTCATCCAAACTGTTTGACACATTGTTGTTGTTGCAGCTACACATTTAGCTTATGTTGTTGACAATGACACCATCGACTAATTCTTGGAAGCCTATGAAATTGCTTCAAAACCCAAATGAAAAACATATCCTGATGTGCTCTTTTTGTCATCAACACTTCCTGCCCTGTCACTGTCACTAAACCAACAAGCCTAAAATCATCTGTTGCAGTGTACAAAATACAATACTCCTTTGTCCCATTGACATACCATAGAATCCTTTTGGCGGCTTGCCAATGTGTCCCATAAACTTCGACACTAGGTTGATTGCATATATTATATCCATGCTAGTTGCCATAAAATACTCAAGCTGCCCACCATGCTTTTGTATAATGTTGGATTGATATTGTTACTACAATTTTCCCTGCTCAACTTCAACCCCATGACAGTTGGAGTTGGTGCAGACTTGTTGTTATGCATATTAAACCTCTCCAAAATGGTTGCTACATACTTTACTCGGGAAATAAAAATACAATTTTTTGTTTGCTTCACTTCTATAGCCAAAAAATACCTTAATAACCCCAAGTTAGTCATTTGAAACTCACTTTTCATGACTTCTTTGAAATCAACGATGAGGAAATCATCATTGCCTATAAAAATCAAATCATCTACATACAAGACAACAATAATAAGCTTACCAACCCTCTCTTTGATGTACAGAGTAGGCCCATTGTCACATTTGTCGAAGCCATTTTCCATCAAATAAGTGTCTATTCTACTATACCAGGCATGCATTGCTTGTTTCAGACCATAAAGAGCTTTCCTCAACCTATACACCTTGCCTTCTTGGTCTTCTACCTCATAACAAGGTAGTTACGCAACATATACTTCCTCTTTCAACACTCCATTCAAGAACGCTGATTTTACGTCCATTTGATACACTTTCCATTTATGTTGCACAGCAATCGACACCACTATATGCACTATCTCCATCTTCATGACTAGTGCAAATGTCTCTGCATAATCTCATCCATGTTGTTGCTTGTATCCTTTGGCAACTAGCCCTGCTTTATGCTTTTCAATATTTCCCTCAATGTTTCTCTTGGTCTTATAGACCCACTTCACTCCAATGACTTATTTTCCTTATGGAAGGTCCACTAACTCTCATGTGTCATTCTTTTCTATTGCTTCTATTTCCTTCCTATGCAACAAATTCAAACCTCCAAATTTGAGATGTCCAAATCTCAAATTCCATAACCAATTTTCATCTTTGAACTCTGCTTGAAAGTTTACTTGTGTGACAACTGCAACTTTTCTTTCATCCTCTTGTGAATTTATTGACAGTTGTGCTTATGCACATTCTTCCTTCAAATATTTAGGGGAAACATTCTATTGCTTGTCATCTAAACTTTTTCAATCAATTGTCTACTTGGAGGCTTATCTAGAATTGTGCACTCATCATTTTTGAAAAAGACATTGTATCCCTTTTGCACGAGTTGTCCAATTCTTATGAGGTTATGCTTCAAACTAGAGAAAAAATAAACATCAGAAATGTATTTCTTCTCCCCCTTCTTTGTTATAATATTGACTCTTCATTTTTCAATGACAAATACTTTGCTATCAGTCCCTAATGTCACTTCAGATTACACACTTTCATCTAAATTGGAAAACATTTCTATGTTCCCTGACATGTCGTTACTACCCCCTGAATCTAGAAACCATACATCACTTTATTTTTCTTGTGCTACATTAAAAGCTAAAAACATGTTATCATGATTCTAATTTTCCTTTGTGAAGTTTACACTTAGTTTGTTACTTATTTCATATTGCTTCTTTCTACATTCATTTATATAATGACCATACTTCTTACAGTAATGACATTGAACTTGAGATTTATCATACCTTTGACCTTGTTCTTGATTCTCACTTGGGCCTTGAGTTGGATTTTGATTGTTGCCCCTTCCAATTGAGCCTGACAGGCTACCTCTTCCACCTCAGTATGGGTTTATTCCTCTTCCTCCAACATTTGACCTTCCTCTGACTCTACCATGACCAAATGAAACTTGTGCCTTGAAGACATGCTCCAATGAGGATCTTGTTTCTCTATTCAGTCTATCTTCATGAGAAATGAGTGATGCATGAAGTTCACCCACTAAAAACTATGAGAAATCCTTTGTCTCTTCTATTGCCACAACAATGGCATCAAATGTTGCTAGCAGACTTTGCAAAACTTTCTCATTTATTCTCCTTTCCTCAAGTGTTTCACCATGAGACCTGATTTGAGTAACAAATCCAATTACATGTGTAAATAATGAGTATACATTCTCAAACTCTTTCATACAAACTGTCTCAAAGTCTCTCCTTAGCATATGTAGCTTTGATATCTTTACTTTTTTCCATGCCTTGGTAGGTTGTCTGGAGGGTGTCCCATGCTTGCTTGGACTTTGTTGATGTTTCCATCCTTGGGAAAATACTTCCATGAACTGCTTGAAAGAAGTAGAAGAGGGATTTTTCATCCTTCTTCCTGTTATCCCTCAACAAATCATTTTTTTCTTGAGACAAGGCAATGTATGTTGCTGCATCTGCTCATTCTTTGAACCTATTCTACATCAAATCCCAAATGTCTTGAGAAGAAAACATAACCTTTATTGCTATAGCCCAGTAATCATAATTTCTTACATTAAACTAAAGTATCTAAGGATTAGTCAAGCTTGTCCTTGATGCTTCCATTTCATAATGTAAAAAAAACTTCCCCCCTGCTTGCAAATACACTCCCAAAACTTTACATTTCCAGTAAAAACACTTGTTTTTACATTAACGTAGTTTAACTAGCTGTAATACCATGTGAAATAATTTCTAAGGGGGACAGGGGAGAGCAGTCCCTCTCAACAAGTAAGTTACAAAGAACAAATCGCAACTGGACAAAGTAACTCTCTTAAAACTCTGTAAGAAATTGTTTTCATCCACCCACCAATATTTTCTCTACAATTTTCTCCTCTCTACTTCTCAGACTTACACCCTCTCAACTCCTTGAATTTGCAATAGAATTTTTCCTTCATATTTTTCTAGACATGCATTTTTGAGACATCAATACATGACTGATCAAAACATCAAGACACAAGATGAGAAATTATACAAGGTAATTGATTTTCTGAACTTGCAGATGTTGCAGACTACAAGTAAAAGTTGTCAAGTAAATGTTTGACCATATATTTACCAACCCTTCATTAAATTTCTATTGGAATTTAAGTATCTGATGTGTCTGGGAGAATGGAGAACTCATATTCTTACTCAGAACTTATCCTTTAGCTTGCAAACAAATCTGTAACCTACAGTTGAGGTGTACCACATGTATGGTTGTTATTTTACTAATTAACGCAGTCGGTGGGATTAATTTTCCAACACGGGGGTTGCCTTCAGTCGAACCAGGGGTTGTGTGGACATATTCAACAGGGGTTGTGTGGACATATTCAACTGCTGATTTGTGGAATTTTTAATCTTTGAGGACTTATTTTTTTTGGAAGATAATGCTCTGCGTGACACAACAGTGGTATCGCTGCTACAGTGTGTTCACTTATTGGAAGAGAGATACACAAAAGTATCATGCCTTATGATTGATATGTTATAAAAGCATGACATGTAAGAAATTAAACTAGCTTTCTCAATATATAATTTGTATTTATAAAAGTTGTGTATAGCTAAGTTAAATTTTAAAATAATAAGAAATTAACCATAATTATAATTACATATTTTCAAAAGAATACATACAATTACATAAATAGAATAGGTTTCATAAATTTTGATACCAAACCTCATTCACTTGCATTATTTTACAAATCTATCTCACAAACACATGCATACAAACATATATATACGTCTTCTAGAAAAATTCTCAAATAAATTTACATTATATTGTCTTTAAAAAAAATTCAAAAATATGTTTTAGCAAATGACATTGTGAATATACTAGTTAATTGGTCTTTTGATTTGAAAAAGTTTAAACATATATCACTATTGTATACAAGCTCTTTTATAAAATGATGTCTTGTATTTGTGTGTTTGCTTATTTAGTGAATAGCATGATCTTTAGGTAGATCTATGCTTGAATTGTTGCCACAATGAATTGGAGTTAGCACTTATTGTTGTAGTTATCGCTACATATTAAAAGATAATTACAATAGAATGATTCTTAGATGAAGATGAATTGACCTAGATGAAAATTATATCTTGAAGTACTTTTTCTATCATCTAGGCCATATAAAAAGTCACTGTCAATATAACCAATGAAAGAATTATTTTCATTATTGTAGTTATCATTACATATTAAGAGATAATCACAATAGAATGCTTCTTAGATGAAGATGAATTTACCCTTAACTAAGATGAAAATTATAGCTTGAAGTACTTCTTCTATGGCCTAGGCCATGTAAAAAGTCACTGTAAATATAACCAATGAAAAAATATCTGCAGTAAATGAAGTTAGTCATATAAGTAAATCAGTCAAATTCTGCAATATGTATATGTCTCAAAATATATGCACTAGAACTAATGATGTACTACAAGGAACCACCCACACCAATAGTAACAGGGAAAAAATCAAATAAATGTTAAAATATAGATCTTACATTTTTTAAAAGGTTATTGTAATATTCTCTTTTCTTGATATGGTCAAAGTGGACAAAATCTTCCCAAGCTCTTGACAGTCCATCGAGCATTGGGAGCGTCCGGAAACTATCTATTTATTTTTGTTTATTCGAGAACATGGCAGAGACTAATTCTAGTTTTGATCCCAAGGACGAAAACCCCATCGGTGTAAATTATAATTGTCTAGTGGATCCATTCAGGGTCCACAATTGATGATTGTGCTTCAGTGTTTAGATTTGTCATTATTGAGCAGTCGTGGATGCCATTTGTAAGAGTTGCAATCTTATTGTATGGGCATGTGTTATTTTCAGCTAATAATATAAATAAAGGGCTTCATTTCTTTTAGATCCCTTATGTTCTATGCTTGGTTTGTCAATGTTTCATTTAGAACAATAAAATATTCTATGTGTGTTGATTATTTAGCGATTTGGGATATTACAGTGGTACATCTTGCCACCTTGAAGGCTTTATACAAGGAACTTCGATGGAATCTATTCTCACTCTAACCGGCATTTCCTTCTTCGGTGGTATATGATATCACAGTGGTTGGTCTCTTCATATCGATATATGTCAAGGGTTTCACTCATCTATTATTTGTTTCTGTTTGAGGGTATTGGTTTTTGGAGCTTCTTTGCAGGATGATTGGAGTAGATCGTATTGGCTAAAGGTCCCGATTACTGAATTGCAACCCCTAGACTCATAGAACAATTGTCATAGTTTATTGCAGTCAAGGGATCCTCGGGCGTGGAAGGAGGACAATAGATATATCTATGGTGTTGTTGATCATACCTACAACGCAGTGCAGAGCCGAAATTCGAGGGAGAAGATTGCAATACCAAGAGGCGTTGATAGATTAGGAGAGGAGACGCTCCTTAGAAGGCCGCTACATCATTATAAGATGTTCATTGAAAGAAATTGTTCATTAGGGAGACTATAATATTGAAAACTCATGTTGTGAAGTGAAGTTAACGGGTCGAGAACTTGCAAGACCGGGCGGCTTTTGGCGGCAACACATTGGGTCGCTCCACGTATTCACAGTGCAAGGGAGCCATACAACAAGGTCTGTAATCATGCTGAGAGCACATCATCATCACAGATATGTTTATTCGATAACAGAGGGCAAAGGAGCATTAGATCTAAAGTTTGAAGAAGGGATGAATTTCACATTTGTGGATTTTATTAAGGGACGAGTTCAATCCCAAGGGAGGTCAAAATTTCTTCTTCAATTCCTATTAAGTCTGCTTGGACTATAAGTGTCATCAATTCTGTGGCATAAGGTGTTGTAGAAATAGAGAAAGGGAAGCGAGCTCATCTCTTTCAAAGTTCAGGTCGAATAGTTATTAAGTAAAACCCCTGAAGCAGTTAGTTAATAGAAAAACAATCCCTGAGTGATTTAGGGAGTCGGTTTTGCATTGAGATCGTGGTGAAAATTTCAGAGAAAGAGGTTGAATTCTCTTTCATTTTGCACTGAAGAAAGCAAATCAGCTGAGATATTCACCCTCAGTTCCAGATATAAAGTCAAATCCTTGGGCCGAGATACATTGATGTTCACCGTTCCTAGAATGTAATTTTGTAAGATCGCAAATCGCTAATAATTAATACATCTATAATTTTACTGCAGGTGTCCAAGAACAGAGGAATATGCCAAAACCACCTATGCACTCATCTGTGTGGAAATGGACTTCAGCACTGGATTCCCAGCTGAAATAAATCTAACAAGTAAAGACTATGTGTCGACCCAGAAACTCGATTATGAAAGTGTCCTCTTTAGATGTCGATCTTGCTTTGAGACAGGCCATCTAGCCAAAAATTGCCCAAAAGCCTCCCAGAAAAATTCTGCTAGAAAAAACCACCACAGATCTACATTGGTGGGAAAGGAGCACAAAAAGAACACTACACTGTCATCAAAGAAGAATACTCTAAAGAAAACTCTGAATCACAAGAAATCGGGCACGAAAGAAACAACTCTCAAGACAAGCAGGGAGAAAGGCCCGCCAAACAAATTAACAGTTATGAGGATTTGAATACGGCACAAAATAAATCTTCATTTAATAGCAAAGAAGATCTCTTAGACCAAACTTCTTCTCTGACTATCTTCAAAAGGACGAACACAATAGATCGCGAAGCTAAGACACCAATGTCTCAAGAACCCGAAGAGATGAAGGAGATGCAAGATAAAGGAAGTTGGAAGACCATAGAGATAAAAAGAAAGCTACAGTGCCAATCTCGCCAAGTAATACGAGGAGCCAGATAATTAAAAACTAAGAAAATTATAAGTCTGATAGACCAATTTGGTCTCAGTGGACATTAACCACCATCATCATCATCGTCAATATTTTACTGTTTTAAATAAAATGTTGACAAGTCAAGCATAAAACACAAGGGATCTAAAAGAAATGCAACCCTTTATTTATATTAATAGTTGAAAATAACACATGTCGATACCCTAAGATTGCAACTCTTACAAATTTGCTGCTCAATAATGAAAAATATAAACACTGAAGCACAATTGTGGACCTTGAATAAATGGATATAAGAGGCAATTACACCCACTGGGTTTTCCTCCCTTCGGATCAAAACTAGAAGTAGCATGTTCTCAAATAAAACAGAAATGGATAGGTAGACTCTTGATGCCCCCAATGCTTAGCTCTTATCCCCTTTTTAAAGGATGGGTGGACTCTCTAGAAGCCTTATTTTATCATTTTCCTTGGGAAAAAAGGTAAATACCATGGGTAAACCCCACGGTAAATACCATGGGAGGATTCTATCCACTTTGACCATATCAAGAAAAGTGAATATTACAAATCTTCTCGCCCAAAAAAATCACTCCATAATTAAAATAGATTAAATTTATTTAATTAAAAATAAAAAAATAAATCAAAATTAGAAATATTAAATTTAATAAAAATTTGATGTAAAAGAATATTGTTAAAAATATTTATATTTCTGTATTCAAGCTTTTGTGATCCACAATGGAATTAAACAAAGTCTTTGATAGAAATCACATGAAGAGAATTTTTTGGCCAAGGCCTTTTCAAACCAACAATCCGTTCATATTGATCTGGTCTTGATGATGAACTACACTTGGTGTTCGGAAAGTCTTCGACAAAAAAATCTCTCGTGTGAATTTTACAAGAAAATTTTTATTTAATATTTATATTTTCAAATAAAATTATATTTAATTTATATTTTTTAATTTTTTCATTTAATCAATTAAAATCAATAATGTTTATTGTTAACTAATCAATAAATGTTATTATTGTTTTATAACTTAATAGAGGGTTTTTATAGCTTAATATAAAATAAAAAAACTATAAATTTTATATATATTGAAAATATAAATAAAATTATATTTTTGTATGCATTTCACTATAATAAAGGATATAATTTAATTATAATTTTATTTTATTTTCTTTAACGTGGAGTTCACGTACGATGGAGAAAGAGCGACACACTCACATGATTCTATGATTTTATTGTGCACATAGGTGCAGGTTAACTCCATGCAGGCACAATAGGAATAAAGGTGCAGGTTAACTCCATGCAGGGACAATAGGAATAAAAAATATTATGGAGATTTTACTATGCACATAGTTGCACGTTAATTCTATGGAAGCACAATAAGAATAAAATGATTATGGAATGGAATTAATGGTATTCCAGGGAGAATAAATTAGAGATATTTAATAATGAATTTGAATATGGTATAAAGATGAAATGTAAGAAATTAAATGAATTTTTTGAATATGTAGTTTGTATTTATAAAAGTGGTGTATAATTAAGTGAAATTTGAGATTTTTTAATAGTAATATAAAGTTTGTTATGTAAAATATAATGTATATGTTGATGAAAGTAGCAATAAATTAATTACAATTATAATTTAATATGTTCAAAAGAAACACATACAATTACATAAATAAGATAGGTCTTATAAATTTCGACACCAAATTTCATTCACTTGCATTGTTTTACAAATCTCTTTATCTCGTAAACACATACATACAAACATACATATACAACTTCTTCTAAAAGGAATTCTCAAAGAAATTTACAGCATCATGTTGTCTAGGAATTCAAAAATATGTTTTAGCAATGCCTTTCTGAATATACCAATCAATTAGTCTTTTGACTTGCAAAAGTGTAAATATATATCACTATTGTATTCAAGACTTTTTATAAAATAATGTCTTGTATTTATGTGTTTTCTTATTTAGTGAAAAGCATGATCCTTGGGTAGATCTATGCTTGATTTGTTGCCATAATGAATTGGAGTTAACCCTTCTTGTCATTATTGAAGATCATCCAATACTACTTATAACCAAATTGTTTGAAAGATTACTCAGCTTCTGCTAATGAGATAATCACAATAGAATGATTCTTAGATTTCCATGAAATGACACTTGAACCAAGATGAAAATCATACCTTAAAATACTTTTCTATCATCTAAGCTATGTACAAAGTCAATGTCAATATAGTCAATCAAAAAATTATCTTCAATAAATGAAGTTTTGCATATAAGTAAATCAATCACATTTTATAATATTTATACGTCTAAAAATATACGTATGGGATGTAGCCCAGTAATCATAATTTTTTACATTAAACTAAGGTATCTGAGGATTAGTCAACCGTGTGCTTGATGCTGCCATTTCATAATGTAAAAAAAGATTTCCCCCTCTTGGAAAATACACTCCAAAAACTTCAAATTTCCAGTAACAAGACTTGTTTTTACACTAATAGAGTTTAACTCGCTTTGATACTACGTGAAATAATTTCTAAGGGGGATAGGAGAGAACAATATCCTATTGGTAGAATGGGAGAAAATAAAAGGAGAAGAAATAACAAAGAAACCACAACAGAATGACCAAGACACGAAATTGAATTTGGATTGGAATTTGTTATTTAACAATGATTCTCCGCACATTACATTTCATGGGCATTGTGATTATTTTATATCATGAACCGTCGTTATATAACTAATATATCGGTATAAAACTGTCAAACTAATTCGTTACATTTACCCAAAATTTACTAATTTGTTGTCAAACTAACAAACTCCACCTTGACAACAATTTTCCTAATCCCTTGCCCATGCCCATTCATCATATTTTCTGCAAGCCAAGAGAAGCTAAACACCACCACAGCTTCTCTACTGTTACTGGCTTTGTGAATATGTCTGCACAATTCTCTAGTGTATGGACCTTTTCAAGAGCTACTTTTCCGCCATCAATCACATGTCTCAGAAAATGATACCTTACATCAATGTGCTTGGTTCTGCTATGATAGGCAGGGTTTGTAGCCAAATTAATAGCACTTTGACTATCACAAAGTACATTCACATTCTCCTACGTTCTTCCAATTTCATCGAGCAGACCCTTTAACCAGATTGCTTCTTTACTGGCATATGAGGCAGCTATATATTCGGCTTTAGTAGTGGACAATGCAACTGTTTCTTGAAGCTTTCACATCCAACTAATTGCTCCACCTGCAAGAGTAAAGACATAACCTGTAGTAGATCTTCTTTTGTCCAAATCACCTGCATAGTCAGCATCTACATATCTGCAGACTGATCCTTCACTACCATTAAAGACGATGCAATGGTCACTTGTGCCTCTTAGATATCGAAGCACCCATTTCACTGCTTGCCAATCTCCTTTACCTGGATTTGCCATGAACCTGCTGACAACTCCAACTACATGTGAAATGTCAGGTCTCATAGATACCATCGCATACATTAAGTTGCCTACCGCATTTGCATATGGTACATGAGACATATACTGCTTTTCTTCATCAGCTCTAGAACTTAAAACCGAAGAAAGCTTAAAATAGGAAGCTAGTGGAATATTAACAAGTTTCACATTGTTCATAGAGAACTTTTCAAGTATTTTCTCCACATACTTCTACTGTGATAACCAAAGCTTACCATTTTTCCTATCTCTTTGTATCTCCATGCCCAAGATATGATTTGCTGCTCCAAGATCCTTCATATCAAACGTCCTAGAGAGTTGAGCCTTTAACTTGTTGATCTCTTCCATGCTTTTGCTTGCAATAAGCATATCATCAACATACAAAGCTAAGATAATGAA